>WNWU01000016.1:34572587-34636358 GCA_012654045.1 Ptyas mucosa | reverse complement strand
ACATACATATATATATATATATATATATATATATATATATATATATATATATATATATATATATATATTGTATTGTATATCCAAGGTGTTGTAATGTAAACCTCAACCAGCAGGTGGCATTAAGATGGGTTCTTTGATTTCCTCAGATCTCTGCAAAATCAGATTCTCAAACTGTTGAATTTCAATACTATAGTGATTTCAGCCAGGACACATAAGGACACTTACTTGTGATTCGTTCAATTGCAGCATAATACCTCTGCAACAAAGCTTAGCCAACCAAGTAGTCAGCGAGGGTGCTATCTAGCTAGTTGTTAAATTCTTCTTCTGAGGAAGAGGCTAAAGCCTGGCAGGCCTAGGTGGGACAGTCAGCTCATGATATCCAATAATAAACCTGACCTGCTCATCTTCATGTTCTCATTGCCTGTGCTCCCTCATAGCTGCCTTGTCTACAGCCATGGCTTTTATTGGCAAGTCTGCTGCAATGGCTTCAGCTGCTGGTCTGGTTCCAAACACGCAAGAATTAGATCCAGCAACTCCTCAGCTCGTCCACATTTTCTATAAAAGTGATTTCTTGCATTAATCTGATTTCCTGGGGGCGGGGGGCTGTGCTCCCTTTTATTTAATTAATTTATTTCCCTTATCTATATGAGAAAATACCTTGTATGTTGAGCATTCCAAAAAAGGCTCAGGGTGGTGACAGTGCCTTAACTAGCCAGAAATCTGATTAGGAAGTAGCAGAATTGGGACTCATAATCTCGAAATGAGCCTGCCTCAAGTCTAGTAGACTCTTCCATTGGCATTGTCTAGCTCAAGGCTAGCAGCTCTCGAAATTACATGGTTTTGCCTGCCAAATGCTTTGGAAATGCTTCTTCACAGAGACCTTTTAGAAAGCTGTGCAAACATCTTTTCCTAAAAGGAAAAAGGATGTCTTAAAAAGACTCACTGGGTGACATAATATCTCCTTTTTGCCACTTGAATTGCTACTCTATAAGTACAAATATGATTTTGTGTTAGTTTTGGTTAGACAGGTTTTCTTTCACATGCTCTCCAGGGAGTCTCTTCTGCATCTTCTTGAGCTTCTCAGTGAATTAAGGAGCTGCACTAGATGTAAAATTAGGGAATGGTTCTTCATTGCAATCTGATCCAATTCCCCATCCACTTCTTTGTTTCGGTGGTTAACTACAATCTCAGCCAAACTATCCATGAGAATCTTTAGAGACTTCCCAAGAGCCCATTCAAAACCGTAGGATCTATCAGATCAGTGGTGGGTTGCTTTCAGTTCGCCCCGATTTGGGCAAACCAGTAGCGGGGGCGGGAGGCTCCGCCCACCCACCCAGATGTCATCAAAAATGCTCTGCGCATGCGCAGAACCTTATGCAAAGCAATCGTGCACTCCCAATAGTGAACCTGTAGCTCCAGGTTTTGAAACCCACTGCTGTATCAGATGCCTTGAATGGGCCAATATAATACCTTATTCCACTGTGACGGAGATTGCACCACAAAACCCCACAGCAATCAGAGAGTGATCTGCCCATGATCATGCCCTCCACTTTCAAATCACATTATGTTTCCCCTGAGACAAAAACCTCTAATTTTTTTAAAATTTAATTTATATGCCGCCCTTCTCTGGAGACTCAGGGTGGCTTACAATGCGTTAAGCAATAGCCTTCATACTTTTGTATATTTCATACAAAGTCAGCTTATTGCCCCCACAACTAGGTCCTCATTTTACCCACCTTAGAAAGGCTGGAAGGCTGAGTCAACCTTGAGCCTGGTGAGATTAGAACTCGCAGTAATTGCAGGCAGCTGGATGTTAAATGCTGCCTTAGTAGGAGGCATTAGCCTGCTACGCCACTCAGGCTCCTTGTGTGCCCTTTCGTATGTTGGACCCTCAATAAGTTGGGTCATGTCCATTATTGTCATAACAGCCATTAACTTCTGGATCACTCCAGATTTTTAATGAAGGGAAGGCAGGTTGAAATCCCCTAATGCTACTAGCTAATCACCCTACCTGGAATCAAGTCAAGCAGTCCTTGCAGGGATCCCACTCTGCAGTGGGGGGAGGAATTACATAGGGCCCAAACTGGCCCAAACAGGATCTCACATCTGGTTCTCTATGGTGAATGTCTCTTGATGCCAACAAAGATTCATGGATGACAGGAACTACCACTCCCTGGCATTACCATTACAGAGACCAAGGCTGATGCCAAACCCAAAACATGTGTAGGGAATATTTTGTGAGAGGAATTTCATCCTCCTCTCTCTGGTTTCAAAAAAGCATGCCAGTCTGCTCTATCATCATTAAAAACTTCATTGTAGCAACTGAAGGCCCTGGATTTCAAGGAACTAGAGCCATGCCTCTTGGAATGAGAACTAAAAGCTGGAAGGGAGTAATTAGTTAAGTTACCATCTTTTCTGAATGCGGCCTTTGCCCATCACAACTAAAACCCCATTCCATCATAACTTTCCCTCCTTGTATTATCAGCACCCTCCCTGCCCAAGGAATTTCCTGTCATCAAGCACAGGTCACACTCAACCAGGAGTCAAACGATCCCCTCAGATACTCAACTCATCAAATAATCACCTGAGCTATATATCTGGTCTGTTTCCTTTCCATCTCCCTGCCTTGCTGTCACCTGAGACAAGAGACCTACTCAAAACTGGGAAACTGGAGCCTAACTCTCAGGAAATAGTTCACATCTGCCCCCATCCAGATCCAAACCTGATAACATCTTCAAACTCTGGGTGGAGTAGTTCATGCTCCCCTATTGCTACTTGTGCTTCTGACATTCTTTTACCCTTATGTCACTTCCTGAGACTGGCTGATGAGAAGATAGAATTGTCCCAAGCATCCATTTATTTCTTAACCTGTTGCAAAAATTGTAATAAATTAACCATTGTAGCACCATTCAATATGCAAATGAAATCCATTACAATGTTGAATTTCAGATTGTTCTGCAATAATCAGACATATTAATCTCTACCAGTAGAAGCTTTTGTGTGGTTTCAGTTTCGATTCTTTATATATACTGTATAAGCGATTTTCTTTCCAGGCATTTCCCTCTTCCCTTCTGTATTTTTAAAACTAACCCCAGATCTAAGTTATATTGGTTGTAACTTCTTTAATGTATGATTTTTGTTTCCTGTGAGGCAGTAACGGGACACCCAGTCTAGTGATGATTGATGGGCGAAGAAGCATCTTTAGCAATGGCAGTTTTGTTATCCATACTGTGAAAGCAGAAGATTCAGGATATTACAGTTGTGTGGCTACTAATAACTGGGGATCAGATGAAATTATTTTGAATTTGCAAGTTCAAGGTAAGTTAACAATGTTTCTTTCACTCCAACTATTTCTTAGCTTAAAGAATTTTTATTATTATCAGGATAATAGAACATTTCAAAATTGAAATTGAAAAGTTATTGTGTGTTCCTGGAAAGCAACTAGGAGAATAATAGCAGCTCTCAGATATCTCAAAGGCTATACAATGGATATGTTCTTTGGTTCAGAGAACTAGAATCAGTATATATAAATTACTTGGAAGCAGATTTATTCTGAGCATTACAGGAAACTTTCAAATTGTAAGAATTGGTTAAATTGCTGTGTTCACACAACACACGTATCCATGTCTGATTTAATCATGAACAAACTCCATTTTCTAGGTTAACATAGTCTGTTAGCTTTCAGTAGTGACTTACTGACACAGATGTTATTCTTCAATGACATAAAAGTGATTGGAGACAGTAGTGCATTGTTCTGACTTTCACCAGCCTATCAATAGATCTAATTGTGACTGATGTTGGGGATTGCATTTCAGCCATATATAAAAGGGTGATACATCTGATGCATAGCAATAGTTGGAAAAGTATTTTCCCTGCCTCCTGGAAGATGATTATGCAGGGACTGCAGTGGTAGAAAAGTCAAGGGCAAAAATATGATTACGAATGCCGGCTAAAATTAGATAATATTTGAATAGTCAAGGAAAAAGAATGTTCCTGGTATGTTTTAATTGAAGATGTCATATGAGCAGACACATCGACAGATACGATTTGCATATTTTCCCACCTCAATTCTGTGATAAGTGTATTCAAAATCAAACTATTCTTCCTTTCTGCTTTTAACTATTTCTTATTTAGTTCCACCTGACCAGCCTAGACTTACTGTATCCAAAACCACCTCTTCCTCCATCACTCTTTCCTGGATACCTGGAGATAATGGAGGCAGCTCTATTCGAGGTAACATTCAATAGTTCCCTTTCAATGCCAGAATGTTTTGCGTTTTTTAAAAAATAGTGCCTTACATGTTGCCACTTCATCCCAACAGAAGGTTATGTTAGTTTTGCTTATCAAAAAGTTCCGTTATCTGAATAATGCTGCTTACTTGACAGTAAGGATTTGGATAATAGTGTCCCATATTGTGGAGTGTGGGGTTGAGGGGTACCCCGGACTGCGAACCAGCTCATGGGCAAAAGCACTGGGATTGAAAGAAAGCCGACAAAGGAGCCTTGAATAAATATATAATTTAATTTAAAATATTTAAAAAGACACTGTGCCTTTAAAAACCACATTAAAAGCAAAGTCTTATCTGGGTATGTGAAGCCAGGCTATCTCCCTAGATTCCTCTCCACAATACCAAAAACAGTTCACAAGAAACAAAGGTTAATACAAAGGTGGACGTCTTTGGCGTTAACACGTCATCAAGGTAAACGAAGGGCAGCAGCGAAGACTTCACAATAAAAAAGTCGCCTGAGAATAAAAGCAGTTCAAGCACCAACGTGGCGTGAGGGTCTGTGTGGAGAAGAATTTCCAGCACAACCTAACCGTTGGCTTGTGTGCTTAAAAACAGCAAAAACACAAGCATCTGTGGGAGTATCTCAGCAGCCGGCGTCTGGAGTCCTTATCTGCATCTCCTCCCTTCTACAGCATCGTGCTGGGCTCTGCAATCTTCTTCCAGCAGTGAACACTAGCTGGATCAGGCCTGACCGGTTGTCGAGGCCCGAGTAGCAAGCCGAAAGGTGCTTGCTTATATTGTGAGCAAACCTGCAATTATCTAGGGCGGGGAAGGCTTGCAGGTAATTGCTTACAGCAGATGGGTTGATTGAGGCCATACCTCTTTTGTGGCTAATCATGTAGCCGCAGCAACCCTGAAAATACTCGTGACACATATGAATCAGAAATGCCAGTTATTTAGATAACAAAATATTGTATGATATGCCCTAGAATGGATTATAAAAAAAATTACTGGCATTCCTGATTTAGGTTTGATTGATCAATGTTATATTTCATCTGGGATATTGTTAATTACTGAATTCTCTCGACAGCTTTGAATAAATTAAAAGCATTAAAATTGTTAAAATAAAAATGAAAGCAAATAAAATAAGTATATTTGATAGTTATATATAACAAGCAATCAATACAAGCCTCTTCAAAGTGATACTTAACTCTGCAAGGAGAGCAGTTGAAATAACTCGAACAGCCACAGCATAGAAAACTAACTTGAATCAGGATCAGATCAGTTCATAACAGTTGTAGATGAGCTTCCTCAGTTGATCTCAGTAGTTCATATAGAAAGTGTTGTGGTCTGCCAGCAGCCTGTGGAGCTGGCAGCGGAGTCGGACAGTGAAGAGGCTGGGGAGGAACATGGGACAGTCCTGGAGTCTGGCAAAGGTCCGGATGAGGGCTCTGCGTCAGAGGCAGAAATGAGGCCAGGGCCATCTGGGAGTTACGTGCGGACTCTGGAGCCTCCAGAGTCGGACAGCAGAGAGGCAGAAGAACAGGAGGAGCTTGTTCCTAGTGTGCACATGTGCAGAGCTGCCAGAAGGCATGAACAGTTAAAACAAAAGGAATGACTCGGGAGTAAGGCCTAGAGATGATTGGCCCCTCCCATAATCTGAATTTCCCCCACCCCTCCTTCTTCCCGGACCATGCTTAGACCTTGTTAGACCTTGTTATTGCCATAACAGCCCCATTTATTTGGTCTGCTGAACTATTTCCACTCTCCCCCCCCCCTCATATTGCCATCTATTTCCTGCCCCGGAAGATATCTCCTGAACTATTTGAACACTCTGTGTGAGCTGGAGGATTCGACCCCTTGACGCTCCTAACCCAAGGGGGCACTGCAACCATGGACCTGAGGCCAGTGGAAGGCGGAGTATGGCCATCTCACTCCTGGATTATCATCTAGTTTTCCTGGCCGGCCTTGTGAGAGGAGAGCCGGCCAGGATACTTCCGGGGGTTGAATTGTATCTCCCTTCCCCTCCATTGTTGTGAGAGGGCAATGGAGCCCGGTGACTTGGACCATGGATCAGAATTCTGTCCCTCTATGTTTTTAACATCTGGTGGTCTCTGACCTTGGACTATTCCCCCCCCAAGGGTCTTGATGTACTCAGTATCTGAATTGCTTGCCCTGCGAGATTCCCCCCTCGCGCAGGTTTGGCCCTCCACCTTACCAAGGGCCTATCTCGATGACGGACTTTGGAGTCCGGAGAGATGGTATGACGCAAAGAAGGGTGTGTGGGGCTTTTTGGTGAAGTGTTTTAATAAGATTTTAAGGGATCCGGGGAGGGGGGTTTGTAATAATTTTTTAAGGGGAATTGAGAAGACGACCGATGGGGATGGGGGGGGTCATCCTCCATGGTCAGAGCCTAGCCCGGCATGGGGTAACGGTTTGGGGGGTGCAGAACGAGGGATTGGAGGGGGGACAGAGGATCATATTTATGAGGGTTGCACCATCAGCACGGTAGTTGGGAGGGGCAGATATGGCGGGAGCAGGGGACCACATCATGTGTCGGGGGCGCGCGCTCGCTATTTGAGAGCGATTGCTCGCCCCGGTCTCCAAAGCTCCACTCGGACACTAGGTAGCACAGATACTCAGGATCTGGGCCTTCGGTTGATGCTGTGCAATGCCAGGTCCGTGGTAAATAAGGCCCCCCTCATCTGTGATCTTATAAAGGAGGGGGGAGCGGACCTGGCAGGTATTACGGAAACCTGGTTGGGTCCAGAGGGAGGGGTCCCTCTGGTTGAGATGTGCCCACCAGGTTTCAGAGCATTCCATCAGCCAAGGGCCCAGGGGAGGGGCGGGGGGGTAGCGGTTATTATTAACGAAGATCTAGGTCCAAGGGAGACCACTGTGCCACAGATTGCCGGATGTGAGTCCCTCCTTATGAAATGGGGTCATGGGGTTCAGTTGGGCTTGCTGCTCACGTACCTGGCTCCCTGCCACGTGGCAACAGCCCTGCCCGAGCTACTCGACGTGATAGCCACGGTGGCAGTGGATACACCCAGGCTTATGGTCATGGGTGATTTCAACTTGCCTTCCGTTGGTGAAACGTCTGAGGTGGCTCGGGAGTTCATGGCTTCCATGACGGCCATGGACCTGACCCAATTAGTTCATGGCCCCACTCATAGGGGGGGGCATACTCTGGACATGATTTTTGTCTCTGGCCAGTGGTTGAGTGATCTGGTTATAGGGGGTATAGACATAGAACCCTTGTCATGGTCTGATCACTCGCTCCTTCGCCTAGATCTCCGAACCGCTACACCCCGCCGCAGGGAGGCGGAACCAACTAGATGGGTCCGCCCCAGGCACCTGATGGATCCTGATAGGTTCCAGATGGAGCTTGGGCCGTTTCCTGAGGATCTGGCACACGACTCGGCCGAGGACCTGGTAGCTGCCTGGAATTGGGCGGCTGGTGGAGCCTTGGATCGAGTCGTGCCTTTGCGGCCTCTGACCCGGTACGGATCTCGAGCAGCTCCCTGGTTTACCGAGGAGCTGAGAGAGATGAAGCGCCGGAAAAGACGCCTAGAGAGTGGTTGGAGGGCCAGTCTCGCTGAATCTGATCGAACACTGGTAAGGTCGCATATTAAGACCTACCTAGTGGCGATAAAGGCGGCAAAGTTGAACTACTTTTCCGCATTTATTGCGTCATCAGGGAATCGTCCGGCCGCCCTGTTCAGGGTGACCCGCTCTCTGCTTCACGCGGGAGTGCGGGAGGACCCCTTGGAAGGCAGGGCGGAGGATTTCGGACAATACCTGTATGACAAAATTGCTCAGATTCGGGGGGATTTGGACTCCGACTGGGTAGATCTGGGCGGGGTGACAAGGAATAGTCTTGAGAATGTTATCTGGGAAGAGTTTGACTTTGTGACTCCTGATGATGTGGACAGGATTTTGGGGAGACTTAGTGCGGCCACATGTTTACTGGACCCGTGTCCCTCCTGGTTGGTACTGGCCTCCCGGGAGGTTACACAAGGCTGGCTCCAGGGCATTATCAACGCTTCCTTGAGTGAGGGTCACTTCCCTGCCGCCTTGAAAGAGGCGGTGGTGAGGCCCCTCCTCAAGAAGCCTTCCCTGGACCCAGCAGTATTAGCTAACTATCGTCCTGTCTCCAACCTTCGCTTTATTGCGAAGGTTGTTGAGAGTGTGGTTGCGCAACAGTTTCCACAATTCCTGGAGGAAACATCTTATCTGGATCCGTTCCAGTCGGGTTTCAGGTCTGGGCACAGCACAGAGACGGCATTGGTCGCGTTGGTTGATGATCTCTGGAGGGCTCGGGACAGGGGATGTTCCTCTGTCCTAGCCCTATTAGATCTCTCAGCGGCTTTTGATACCATCGACCATGGTATCATGCTGCACCGGCTGGAAGAGTTGGGGGTGGGGGGCACTGTATTACAGTGGTTCTCCTCCTTTCTCTCCGACCGGTCGCAGTTTGTGTTGACAGGGGGGCAGAGGTCGACCTCGAGGCCTCTCGTTTGTGGAGTGCCGCAGGGGTCGGTCCTCTCGCCCCTTCTGTTCAACATTTATGTGAAGCCGCTGGGTGAGATCATCCGTGGCTTTGGGGTGAGATACCATCAGTACGCTGATGACACCCAGCTGTACATCTCCACCCCAGGCCACCCCAATGATGCCCTCGAAGTGATGTCCCAGTGCCTGGAAGCCGTGCGGATCTGGATGGGGAGAAACAAACTCAAGCTCAACCCGTCCAAGACGGAGTGGCTGTGGTTCCCGGCATCCCGATATAGTCAGTTGACTCCATCACTGACTATCGGGGGCGAGTCTTTAGCCCCCGCAGAAAGGGCTCGCAATCTGGGAGTCCTCCTGGATAGGCAGCTGTCCTTGGAGGAACATCTGACAGCTGTAGCCAGGGGGACCTTTTGTCAGGTTCGCCTGATTCGCCAGTTGCGGCCCTTTCTTGATCGGGATTCCCTGTGCACAGTCACTCACGCCCTTGTCACTTCCCGCCTAGACTACTGTAATGCTCTCTACATGGGGCTCCCCTTGAAGAGCACCCGGAGGCTCCAACTGGTCCAAAATGCGGCCGCGCGGGTAGTGACGGGAGCAGCGTGGCGCTCCCACATAACACCGCTCCTGCGCGAGCTGCACTGGCTTCCGGTGGTCTTCCGGGTGCGCTTCAAGGTGTTGGTGATCACCTTTAAAGCGCTCCATGGCATAGGGCCTAGTTATCTCCGAGACCGCCTGCTGTCACCGATGACCTCCCATCGACCCGTGCGCTCCCACAGAGAGGGCCTCCTCAGGGTGCCATCAGCCAAACAATGTAGGCTGGTGACTCCCAGGGGGAGAGCCTTCTCTGTGGGGGCACCCACCCTCTGGAACCAGTTGCCCCCGGAGATTAGGAGAATTCATGACCTCAGTGCCTTCCGCCGTGCCCTAAAAACACATTTTTTCCAACAAGCCGGGCTGGCTTAAGAAGAAATTTTAAATATTTTTAATATTTTAATTGGTCTGTGAGTTTTAAATTTTGTAGCCAAATTATATATATATTTTAAATGTCTTAATATTTATATTTTATGTTTTTTATGTCTGGCTGTACACCGCCCTGAGTCCTCAGGGAGAAGGGCGGTATATAAATTGGAAATAAATAAATAAAATAAATAAATAAATAAGGCTTAAAAGAGGAGCAAAGGCATGTGGGCCCTTTGCAGGAAAGCAACGTTGTTAATTCTGTTCCCAGTCGGCATCTCTGTTTGATTCTGGACTCTGTGTGGCTTTACCAAGTAGCTCTTTGGCAGCGTGTCATAGGAGATAAAGGTTGGTGATTATCCCAAAGGACTTTTTGCAACTAACTGGGACTCACCTGTGAATGAAAGTAATTCACAGCTGTTGCAATAAAAGAGGTTTTTGGGACTACTCCTGTGTTTTAATGACTCAGTAAGCGTAGGTCACAACAGAAAGGTAAATATTCTCACAGAGCCTAGACTTAAGGCAGGGTTTTAAATTAATGACTGGTGCTTTGTATTTTGTACCAGATTGAATTGGCAGACAGACCAGTATCAGTGTAAGTGTTTCTGGAGTAAACCCAAAGGCCCCTTTGTAGTTCCACATAGAGTGCATTACTACATTCGAACCTGGAGGTTACCAGCATGCAATCTATCATTTTATCATCTTGTTTCCAGAAAGGGATGCAACTGGCATAAAGTGGCGTATCATCTGAAGGTAATAAAAAGTGTCCCTGATTGGAAAACCAGAACAAGATTGAGGCCTTTAAACTGTACTTTCTTCTTCAGGGAGAGTGTAATCCCATTTAAAACTAGCAACCCACCACATTCTAGAAAGGTAGTCCCATCGCCAACTTAAAAAAAAAAATCCAAGAAGATGCAGAAGAATTTCAAAGTTCTCATTAGTTCCCCTGATGTAGAAATACTCCTTGATTTATATAACTTTTTAATCTAATGAATCAGAGTGTTCTGCAGTACTGGACTATGTTTTGTTTTTGTTTTAATCTTTGATAGGTTATATACTGCAATACTCTGAAGACAACAGTGAACAATGGGGTAGTTTTCCTATTAGCCCCAGTGAACGTTCCTATCGATTGGAAACGCTGAAGTGTGGCACGTGGTACAAGTTTACTCTGACAGCTCAGAATGGAGTGGGACCAGGCCGTATCAGTGAGATCATAGAGGCCAAAACACTTGGGAAAGGTATTTGAAATTATATCCTGCCTTTATTCTAAATTAAGTATTTGAGTTCCCATGTGCAAAATAGTTTGAAAAGTTGGACCTGTGAATTATTTTCCATAAAATGTGAATGAAACAAATTCAAATGTAGTATGCAGTATAGGCTGAAATCTTAGGCCATGCCGCTAATATTGGGTACTGCAACTTGTTAGAATTTTTGTTCCTTCTTAAAGATGCCTCTTTCATCCTCTAGTCTGACAAAGGTATTGGAGTCTATACATGGACTTGTACACTGAATGTTGGTCTCCAGGGGAACACAGTCTTCTTAGATTTCAACAGATTACAGTCACTGCAATTGCATTCTAAACTGCCATTAGCCCCTTCCCAATGTATATCCTCTCCCCAAAAATATCATACACAAAGAACTCCAAAAACTATAGCTATGAATAGAAAGCAGAGGACAAAGGGGAAAAATAGAAAAAAAAGGTTGTTTTAAAAAATCTTACACAAGAGTAAAACAAACAGAAATAAAATGCATTCCAATTTGAAGATTAAAGAGAGATTCCCACATGAGAGACTTGAAGTCACTGTGTCTTCTATCAATCTGTTATAACTTTTTAAATTTGAATATATATTTTCTTGTAGAGCCACAGTTTTCAAAAGAACAAGAACTCTTTGCCAGTATTAACACCACTCGAGTAAGATTGAACCTTATTGGCTGGAATGATGGTGGTTGCCCAATCACCTCCTTTATTCTGGAATACAGGCCATTTGGGACAACAGTGTGGACTACTGCACAACGAACATCACTTACCAAATCGTATATAGTATATGATCTTCAGGAGGCAACCTGGTATGAGCTGCAGATGAGAGTCTGTAACAGTGCTGGCTGTGCTGAAAAACAGGCAAAATTTGCAACACTCAACTATGATGGGAGTAAGTACATTCATTTCACTGTTGTTTAATCAAGAATATTCACAAATAATTTCATTTCATATAATGTAACTTAAGTGCCATTCATTTTTTGTTTTGCAATATGGCACTTGTGTGTAGTAAAGGAAACAGTAACGATGTTTGCAGGCTGAAATTCCACCTTATACCTCATCTTATTGAAACATTTTTACATGGAGCAGCGGAATTTATATCAGGTTTTTCAGGGAGCTTGTTAAGCAGTACAGTTCATCTCTGTGATAGATGCTTCAGGGTACAAGTAGGATGCTTTTGTGTTCCTTTCGGATCTTCTATCTTCTTGATCTAATTAAACACAGACTTCACCCTTAAAGCACTCAAAATATTAATTCTGGCACAAATGTTAGAAAATATTAGGATTTCTTTCATGGCTTGCTTTTGAATTTGAAGAATAAACAGTTATGTAGAGAGTAGCAGTGAGTAGCTACAGATTTGTACTTAAAACTTTCTGCTTCACTTTTTTCAGATGCTTCAGCCTTAATTTCCCTTCTTCTCCCCACTCTTTGAAAATGAACCCTGTAGTGGCGACATTTAGGTTGGCTTAGCTTGTCCATGTTTGATTACAGGTTTTACTTTTTACTAGATAGAAGGATTTATTTATATACCCTTGTTGAACTGAATCAGAAATACTTTTGACTCCACACTGTTACCCTGACTTTGGGAACAAGAGATACCAAGATTTGTTCTGATTTTGAACAAATCTTGAAAAGTACTAATTCTTAATAGACACATATCTTCACTTTTAAAGGAAAAGGGGCCACATTGCTCTTAAAAGTAACTGATAGTTGGTATTTCACTTAGAACCTTTTTGAAGATATGTATGACCCTTCCATTTTCTGCACTGGCTGACTACAGGGCTTCAAAAAATAAGATGTGAATTCAGAATTCAGTCTGGAACATTTTGTGTGTAAAGAACGTGTTGTCCAAAGAGCTGCTGTAGCCTTTATGAAGCAGATCATTTATCTACCTCAGTGGTTCCCAACCTTCTCTTTCAAGTAGATCATAACATCATCACTAAAATGTTTAGTTTAGACTTTTTGAAAATCACCACATAAATCACAGTTAACAATATACAGATATCATGGCTTATTACTCCCATACAGCACCACTTAATTATAATCTGTGGTGTCTGATTTAAACATTCTATTCTTCTTAATGGAAATGACAGATTTCTCATAAAATTTGTTTATTCCCATATGACAATTTGTGAGCAAGGATGCCAAAAACTTTCAAGATTTGGTAATTTCTTGAGATTTTGGACATTTTTAAAAATAAATTTTATTTTTATTTTGTTACTTAACAAATATCGTTTATGGTATCCTTTTCAAGTACCGTATTTTTCAGAGTATAAGACGCACCAGAGTATAAGACACACCTACCTTTTTTGGTGAGGAAAAGAAGAAAAAGAAATCTCCCTCTACCTCTGAGCAATTTTACCTCGTTGTAGCAAACAGCAAACAGCCTGCTATACTTTCATTTTCGTTTTCAGCATAGCTTGAGTAGCACAACGGAAAAAAAAATCTGCTCCAGCAATTTACCTCTTTGCAGCAAAGAAGCAGAGGCCTGAGCAAAACCGCTGAGAGCTTGTGCTAATTAGGCTGTGCTGAAACTGAAAGGAGCTGCTTTTTCCTGCTGTTTGCTTGCAAGGAGGTAACTGCTGTGAGGCAGAGGCCAAAGAGTGGGGGCCAGTGGGTGGGCGGGGCTACATTTGGTGTATAAGACACATCTAAATTTTCACCCCCTTTTAGGGGGGAAAAGGGTGTGTCTTATACTCCGAAAAATTCGGTAGTTGGTCACAATCATAATTTAGGAACCATTGCTTGAGAATAGTCTCTGAAAAAAAAACTGCTGCTCATCTAAACCCTCATCTTAGTTCTCTTACCTATTTACCGACAGTTTATTACCATGTTTCCCCGAGAATAAGACCCTGTTTTATATATTTTTTGAAACCTGAAATAAGCGCTTGGCCTTATTGCCATGCACTCAAAAGGCTTATTATCAGGGGATGTCTTATTTGGGGGGAAACAGGGTAGTTGAATTTGCATTGGTGCTGATCTATTCCTGTCCAGTGAAAACTATTATTTATATGTGCATATAAATTTAAGAATGTAAGAATTTAAGACATAGTTGAAAAATGTACATCATTTCCTTAAAATGGCCCTAAAAATAAAAACAGCCATCCTCATTTGTGGCTACACAAATTTCAGGATGAGTATAAAAGGTTCTAATTAGAACACCCATGGTTACATGAGTGATCTTAAATCTAGTGCTAACTTTTATTAGATTCAAAATATGATGTGAATTAGCTTTTAGTAATGTATAGCAATCAGTGCTATTGGATGATCCATACTAAGCATAGATTTGCTAACTGCTTAGTGATTTAAATTTTAGAAAAGTAGCAAATGCCAGCCACATTTACAAAAGGACTTCACTCTACATAAATTAGGCTGTTAGATCTGTTAAAAGAAAAGTTCAGATTAGGCTCACAGGGTATATATGTCAGCTCTTTCAACTACTGGCCCATCCCTTCCTGCCTATGCATCTTAAAATTTATTAAACAATAAAATAAGATAAACCACTCAGAAATGCTTGAAAAAAGAAAATGACTACATTACTGTGAGAGCAGCTAAATGGTTCCCTTCAGAATCAGTAAGTCTAGGAACCTCCTTTAGTAGTCACTGAACTTTCCATTACATTCGACTTTGTTAAGATTATTTTGAATAAAATAGCAGTAATAGAAAGCTGCAAGAAAAGAATCAAAATCTAGTAATATCTTTCTTGACAATAAGACTTAGTGCCTTTGAAAATAAAAATAGTAGATGGCTTCTTTTGCCTGAAATAGTATCCAGTTATTCCCTAAAAGGTAAGAAGAGATGTGGATTGATAGAGGTTATCCTGAGGGTAGGATAGATGTTGTGGATCAAATAAAATGATTGCCCGTCTGGTAAATTGGTGTTTTGTGACTAGTGTATTGACCGTGCCTGCCATTTCTTGAGCAAGTAGTCTTCTCAGTAGTATCCGTGTGACGTGTCTATGGCATGGACCTGAAATGTCAAATCACACTCCACATAATGGTCTGCCTACCTTCCAGTACACTCAGTAACTGTGACTTTTGAGTATACAAAAAAACGTTTTTTAAAAAAGTCCCAAAATTCCATTGGCTGTGCAAATTTCAAACATCTTAATAAGTTTTCATTATAGAAGATCAGACTATTAAGGTTTTGCAAACCTTCCTAGTTTTATCTCCTTTATTTACTAAGTTCCTCCAGGCAAATCCATGATGAAGTAATGTCAATAAACCTCACTTTTTTTTTTTTTGCCTAGAACTGCGATTTTTAGTAGGAGTTAGTAATGCTTGCCTCAAATAAGAGGTAAATATCATAACTCCTATAATATTTTTCTGGCTGGAATTTAATTCTTATGATTGAAAGGCATAACTGTGTTTTGTTCCCTACAATTTTTGTAAGGGAGCTTGCGGTTTTATGAAGAAAACCAGCATTTTTCATCGCAATAAATATGGCCTGATTTGTCTCTTCTTTCAAATGCAAAAAATTGGTAGCAGTTTGCCTCAAAATAATGCAAAGCTAAAATTGATGAAGCTTTCCTAATAAATTGAACCTCTTAGGAACATACCGGTCAGCTTCTGTGCACCGTAGTCACTTAAAAATCAACCTTTTCTCTTCGTTGATAGGCATCTAATGTCATGACACTGTTTCCAGGTACAATCCCTCCACTCATTAAATCAGTTGTCCAAAGTGAGGAAGGTCTGGCAACCAATGAAGGGCTAAAGATGCTGGTGACTATTTCCTGTATCTTGGTTGGGGTCTTGCTGCTTTTTGTGCTTCTGCTGGTTGTAAGAAGGAGACGGAGGGAACAGAGACTGAAAAGACTCAGAGGTAAGAATCAACATCAATCATTGTCTTACATGTATTGTAGTTTCTATATAAAAATGTGCAGATTTTCACAGAATAGAATAAATTAAGCTGGTTTTCATATTACAGAAATAGTGAGTGTGCTGTTTCCCATATCCAATAGGCAGTGTTTGGTGTATTGGTAAAGGTGCTGGCCTAGAAAGTAGAAGATTGTGAAATCTAGGCCTGTTTTCATCATGAAAACCGGGGGGGGGGGGGCTTTGGACCACTCTTTCTCAAACTAATCCATCTCACAGGGTTGTGTTGGGAAAATAGGTGACAGGAGTATTAGAAAGTTTGCTGCTTTGAGTTATACAGTGTATAAAAAGGCAGGATGAATATATAATAATAATAGTAACAACAATAATACAACTCTTGTAACATTAATAAAAAGAACATATTTTAAAGAATGTAGAGAATTATTTTGGCATGTAACATGATAAACCTGTAATGTTCCAATTCTATTTGAGAGTTATAGAATGTAGTACGGGTAATCCTCGACTTATGACCACAGTTGAGACTGGAACTTCCATCACTAAGGTATGTGCTCATTAAGTGAGACACACCTGAGTTTTACAACTTCTTTTGCCATGGTCAGAAAGCAATCCCTAAGTATTGGGACCCTGGGTTGCTGCAGCAGTCGTAAATACAGGCTGCACCCAAATCACGATTGCAGGGATTCTACAATTCGTCATAAGTGCAAGGAAGGTCATAAATCACTTTTTAGTGCCATCATAACTTCAAACAGTCATTAAATGAATGGTTGTTAAGTTGAGGACTATCTGTATAAAAAGGGTCCTTTAGGAATATGCAGATTATACCATTGATTCTTATGACATTACTTTTAAAAGTCATGATCAATTTGCTCTTTCAGATTATTTCAATAGTAGTTATGCATGAAAATTCTTCCTTTTTTGTAACTTTGTAGATGAAAAGGTTGCAAATTCAGTGTATACGAATGATGTGGAGTTCATTTTCTATATGTTGCTGCTAGCAAATATTTAGAGTTTGCTAAGATTTATTTTGATGTATTTGTTTTTCATGTAAAGTTTAGCTTGACTAGTGATGATTCAGTTTTAGCCTTGTCTTTCTTCCTCTTAGTTTTTACAGCCAACACTATCTGAGGTACAAAAGGATTGCTTGCCAGAAGAACAAGAAAATTACAGTGTTGATTGGGGAAGGGGGCAGAGTAGATGATTTAACCTAGGTTCCAACTGCTGCAAAAACTATATTTTCTTGTCTCCAAAGGTAGTTCATCCAAACAGCTACTATAAAATGACCTGTCCGTGTTGCTGAATATGGTAGAACTCAAGTGAAAGCTGCAGGAGTTCTGTTAATTTCCCAAGAGAATGTATCCCAGGAAGGTTCAAAATAATAGCTGGCAAGATCCTAATAAACAAAAGCGAAGACAGCAGCTGGGTCTCATAATTTTGTCTTTCCAACCAGAACAGTATCTCCTTTACATAGTACAAGAAGTTGATTGTATAGTTAAATTTAATATTCCAACATGTCTAAATTCTTGATTGTGCTGCTTCTTTGTGGACATTGTTACTGGAGTTGACAATAACCTTATATTCTGTGTTCTAAATATGTCACATCCAGTCAAATTTTAGATTATTCATATCTTAGATGTTGGATAAAAAATGTTGAACAGAAAAGGGTAGCTTGCTCCATGTATTCTCTCAATATTGACTTTATCGCTATATAGGTAAATATTAATTAGGGAGCAAGCTTTTGAATTGATCATAGCTCATTATGCTAATCATAAGGTAATTTATTTGCTTTTGGCTTAGGATGTTTGGTGAATCTATCTATTATGGTTTAGTATTACATGGAACCTAGATCACTTGTATTCATGTATACTTTAGAGGAAGAGAAAAAAGGCATGAACCTAAGAGACTGCCAGCCTATTGTAGGAAAACAATCTGTCTTTGAGCCAGCAGAGGGAAATTGCACTGCTAATCAATAGGGATCCTGCAAAATTGGTTAATCTGTTTGATAGTGACGAATTAACAAACCTTAATTAACTATCAAGTCTTAAAACTATTAAGATCTAGCAAAAATAAAAAAAATCCCTGCTAATTAGAATTCCTAGAACAAGGGTTGGATTTGACTTTGGTAACAACTCTTTGCCATATTGTTCCTTTTGAATTCAGATTTATTCTGACCTGGACTGGGTTATCTTTGTACCTATGTCAAATCCTCTCACTCCTTGAACTGCTTCTGTGATTTATTGTGCCTTAGATCTTGAAACATCTTTCTTCATATTTTTTTCCCTTACACCTTGGTTTCTGCAATATGGCTTCTGACATTATACTGTCTTGAGCAATGTAGGGCATGAGTAAGTTTATTTTTAAGATACATGAGTTGAAAGTGTCTTCTGTTTTAGGTTAACAAATCTCCTCCTCAGTTTCCTGGCCCCAACTGCAATTCTTAATTTAAAAAGCAGCACATTATCACTTAAATTCCTTATTTTTTAATTAAACAGTCAGCAGCCTTAACAATATGTATTGTTCCTGTGACTTATGTTAGACTCACATAGCTTGTTGGCAAAAAAATCTGGTTTTTGTTTTTTATTATGACAGTTCTAACATATGCACAATTTGTTGTAGTGCATTGCGTATGAATACTTGAATAGTGTTTATTCAAGAATGAATGTATGAATGTTAAATGTTAGTGCTGAAAACTGAAGAACATTCACTCAACAATGACTGCTCTCCAATGAGAATAAAATAACCTCATGACTCTATAAATAACTATTTTAGCTTATGATTAAAATTATACTTTAATTATTAAAATGTCATGAACAATTAAATGTAAAAAGTAGCTTTCAGAATAATGTATTATAAAAATTACAGTATCAAAATAATCTTCTTGAATAATGTACATTAGTAAAATTGATACAAATTTCTTACCTTCTATTGCAGTCATAGCAGATGGTCTAAGAAAGTTGTCATAAATAATTAAACTTGTTGTTAATAGGTAAACAAGAATTCATAATATCAGCCTTCAGTGCGATTACATATTTATTAAGTGATCTTTATTCCCTAAATTCTAAGTCCTTTTTGTTGGTATCTGTGAGTGTGAGTGTGTGGGTATACATATACATACATAAATACATACATACCATATATATATATAGGATACACACATTTCATACATATACATATACATTACACGTACACGTACACATACATACACACATATATATACAATAAAATACAATATATATATAATACACACATATACATACTTACATATAGGAAATAAACATTACATACATGCACACATAACATATATATAGGATACACACATTTCATATACATATTTATATATAATAACATTTAATATACACACACATGTATACATGCATACTTATACATACTTATATATAGGAAATACACATATTATACATACTTATATATAGGAAATACACATATACATACATACATGCAGTGTAGCTATCTCCATTGAAGTGAGTAGGCCACATTGCCAACAAAAAATACTGTTTCCTACACCCATACTTACGTTGTGTCCAATTTCACCAGCTCCAAAGTTCTTTTACCTCCCCATTAATAGCAATTCGGTTATAGGATTAAATATTCAGATTGTTCTCCCACACCCAGTCTCTTTCAACCAAGATGAAAGCTACTATCTGGTAACAGTGTTAGATTGTTTGGGGATTATTTCGCAAATGTAAGTACTAATTATGGTAGCTGTTTACATAATGCTACTATTTCTCCTGCTTTTTTTTTCTTTCAGATGCAAAAAGTTTGGCTGAAATGCTTATGAGGTAAGAATAGTAAAAAAGCAGAATTCAGTCATTAATTTTAAAAATGGAATCCATGAGTCGAGGCCTTGGGACTAGTTCAAAATGCGAACCTCCATTGGGAACATCCTATTTACACATTTCAGAATGAGAAAAGAAACTTCTAATCATAAGCCTCAGCAAGCAGGCACATCTTTTTCTGCACTGAGGGGAGTAGCTAGTGAGCAAGACTGACAGAGATAATGTTAAATGTAACCTGAATAAAAATTGAATGTACTTTAATATAATTCAATGTAAAATGAATTATTTATTTATTATTTATTTATTCATACTTGTATACCGCCCTTCTCCTTTCAGACTCAGGGCAGTGAACAGCCAAAATAAAACATGTATATATAAAAATTAAAATAGTTTTAAAATAAATTAAATAATTTGGCTCATATAATTAAAAGGTATTTACGAATTCTAAATTTAAAATTTAAATCAGTATCATTATATAAAAACAGGATAAAACCAAGCCAGCCCGGCCAGTCAAAAAAGATGGGTTTTTAGGGCCTGACGAAAAGTCTGGAGGTCGGGAATTACTCGTATCTCTGGGGGTAGATCGTTCCAGAGGGTGGGCGCCACCACAGAGAAGGTTCTCCCCCTGGGGGTCGCCAGCTGGCATTGTCTGGCTGACGGCATCCTGAGGAGGTCCTCTCTGTGGGAGCGAGCCAGCCGGTGGGAGGCAATCGGTGGCAGAAGGCGGTCCCGTAAGTACCCCGGCCCTAAGCCATGGAGCGCTTTAAAGGTGATCACCAACACCTTGAAGTGCACCTGGAGGTCCAACGGGAGCCAATGCAGCTCGCACAGGAGAGGAGTCACATGGGAGCGCCCCGTCGCTCCCATAATCCCCTGCGCGGCTGCATTCTGCACCAGCTGGAGCCTCCGGGTGCACCCCAAGGGGAGCCCCATGTAGAGAGCGTTACAGTAGTCCAGACGAGAAGTGACGAGTGCTTGAGTGACTGTGCGTAAGGAGTCCCGGTCTAGAAAGGGGCGCAACTGGCGTATCAGGCAAACCTGATAAAAAGCCCCCCTGGCCAATTATATTTATTTGATTTGGTTAAATACAGATAATTTGATTGTTCCTTAAAAAGTTAGTACTTTTCAACCACATTAAAATTGCATTTAGGCCCTTAGAACAGAGGTCCTCAAACTTGGCAGCTTTAAGACTTGTGGACTTCAACTCCACAAGTCTTAAAGCTGCCAAGTTTGAGGACCTCTGACTTAGAAGGACAGTGATAGAAAAAGCAAGGATTGTAGACAACTTTTTAAAAAAAATTTGATTTATATGCCGCCCTTCTCCGCAGACTCAGGGCGGCTTACAATGCGTTAAGCAATAGCCTTCATACTTTTGTATATTTTTATACAAAGTCAGCTTATTGCCCCCACAATCTGGGTCCTCATTTTACCTACCTTAGAAAGGATGGAAGGCTGAGTCAACCTCGAGCCTGGTGAGATTTGAACTAATTGCAGGCAGCTGAATGTTAATGAATGTTAATAACAGTGATTTAGTCTTCCTCGCCACCAGGCTGTTGCCATTGACTTGAACACTGCCACTTGAGTACACCACTTAACAATAGCAATTCCAGCAATTCCAGTTGCTATCATAAGCCGTTGTTAAGTGAGGACCTTACTGTAACTTCAATCTTCATCATAACTTAGAACGATCACTGAAAAATTGGTCCTAAGCTGATACTACCTTATTGACTAGTCCTTTGCATGAAAATAGAAATTATTTCTGATTTCTTAACTTCTTGACATTCTGTAAGGTAAACCCTTGCAATATTTTCAAACGTTCTCTGCAATTCTGTGAAACTCACCCATTTTGTGTTCCTGCTAATTCTTTTATACATAAATATAATTCTGTGGATATATTTAACATATGCTATGAATCAATTAAATATTCTATTACACTTTTATTGCCCAGGTTGCGTTTTTATATTTCCCCCCTAAAAAGGTAGCTTATGCTAAATATAATTTTAAAATAAGAAAGTAATCATTTTGATTGTGTGTTATATCAGTTATTTGAAATCACTGCAGAAATATTTATTTATGTAGTATTGCTACTGCAGCTACTGAAAACATAGAAGAGTTGAATAAATATCAACTTTTAGAAGATGTTATTTCTATATTTTCTCTATTGTTAGCAAATCTAAGTAAAGCAGAGAGGGGGAAAGAAGTAAATTTATCACCATCTTCTGTACCTTGTCTGCTCATCCTGATCAGAGTAGAAAGTGGATCTATGTTTTTATCTGTGGAGGGCTGGGTTATTCCTGGGGTTCCTAGCATAGCCGATCAAGAACATGGGAATTTGCTACTTCCTGCATCAGAATATTGGTTCATGTGCCCCAACTTGGTTGAAACTGAATGGAAATGGCTCACCAGGCAATCTGTCAGGAGCCTTCACAAACTTCTAGAAATTCTAGAGGTTGTAGCCCCAGTATCACAGCAACTGTTGCCAGGTAGAGGTTATTAGGCACATTTCCAGCTTAGTCCTAAATTATTTGTCCATCAAGCGGGATCTGAGATTTAGGATTACTGATTATTGTTACTAAAATATGATAAGATTACAGTGTCATAATATTCATTGTGCTTTGATTGGATGAGAGGAAAGTAAGTCCACCTGAAAAGCAGATAGTAGGGAGAAATAACTATTTAAAAGTTATATTTTTAAAAAATAAAATCATGTAAAGCTTTTCAAATTATATCCTTTTGTTTTGTCCTAACCATTTTGTCTCCTGCTTTAAATTAATACATTTTGTATGTTTATTTTTTAAAAAATATGCAGAGACTTTGTTTGAACATTTCAGCATAAGAGATTTGGGGAACTTTAATTCATTTAAAATAATGGCACTTTATTGTACTTTGTTTTTAAAGTATATATCTCCTCTTAGTTAAATTTGCTTGTACTTTCTTGAATACTTAGCAAGAACACAAGGACATCAGATACACTTAACAAGCAACAACAGACACTCAGGATGCATATAGATATTCCCAGAGCTCAGCTTCTCATTGAAGAGAGAGATACAATGGAGACCATTGGTAAGCTGTCAATAGCATCATTAGCTTGATTTATATAACCCAGGATCTATACCTTTGTGTTTTTTTAAAATATAATTTGTTGCAACTTGGGAAAAATCACCACAATTAATGTGTTCTGCTTTTAAATTGTTGTTAAGCAGTAAAGAGTGGAATTAAATTTTTCATATACAATTCTACTTATGCTTACTCAGAAATATGTTCTACTATGTTCAGTGCAAGCAATCATGCAATAAGATTGCAACATAAAGCAATTTAGATTTAAGAATAATTCATGGGAAAATGTTCACATTTGCGCAACATACAGGAAAGCTGTAAAGCCTTTCAACTTCCTTTTTAAATTATTTTTTATGGGATGAAGTAACAAAAAAAAAAAACCCTCACACAAGCCTTCACAGTTTTGGTGTATCACATATACAGACTCATGCACATGCTGAAACTCCATCAGAAAACTGAACTAATTTAACTAGGGAGGTAGTATGATATTTTTATGAATATTCCAGACATATTTGATGGCAAAAATATATTAATCATACTCAGAAAAGATAATGAAGGAAGCCATTCTCCTTTTCCTGTTATCAGGGTATAATGTCCAAACAGCCAGTAATTGGGAAAGTTGTGGAGCAAAACATGGGCATCTTCTTAAAGAAGTCAGATATTTCTTTAAGAAAACTGGTGAGAGAAGGCTGTTGTTAACACAGATATTTGATCCATCATTTTCTCCATCACCTGTTTCTTAGTAAAAGCTGGCAACAATGATGGGCCTCAGGTAGTTGCTCTGCTCAAGTCCAAATGTTGCTAAAATGCCTTTTGAAATGGAAAAGCTGACTCCAGTCAGAGCAGTACTTTTTTTCCCTCCCAACCTTGTGATTCTGTAATATACTGCATCTATTTCTGTATACCTGCATTGTGTTTGAACAACCCTTTATCTTTTTTATAATGCTCTTGTATCCTTGTTGGTATTTTATTTATTTCAGGAATGCAGGAGATATATAGGATAGTTTTAAACTTACTTCTTAGTATGGAAATGGTAGTAGCAGACCAAGAGTTCCAAAGCTAAATAGGTGATAATTAATGAAATAATTGATTAGGATGGGCCAGACAACTCCTGCTCTGTTTTCAGTTCTGAGTCACATCCTATTAACTTGGAAATTTTCTAAAATTAATTTGGAATTACTTCAGTTATCTTTTGTGTGTGTCCTTGAGTCTAGTTTTTGAGTCCTGGTGACTGCCTGGTCTAGTCCCTGCAATTATCTTGATCAAATTTTTCAGCAATGCTTTGCCATTGTCTTCTTCACCCTAGGGCTGAGAGAGAGACTGGCCCAATATTATCTAGCTCGCTTTGTGTCTAAGATGGGACTGGAACTCATAGTTTCACCATTTCTGGTCTTAACCACTATGCTAGATTGGGTCTCAGTAATCCTTAGTTCCCATTATTTTTCAGAATAGGTTACTAATATGCATGTTAGCCCTAAAAAAAAGGCTTAATAGGATTGTGTCTGTATACTTGGATACATCAGTAGTCTGGGGAAGAAATGAAGTTTGCCACAATGTTGACAGACTTGAACATTGGGTGCTATCTAACAAAATGAAATTCAATGGCGAAAAAAGTAAGGTTCTACATTTAGGCAAGAAAAACAAAATGCACAGGTACAGTATATGTGGCACCTTGCTCAATAGTAACTGTGAGAGGGATCTTGGAGTCCTAGTGGACAATAGTTTAAATATGAGCCAGCAGTGTGCTGCGGCTGCCAGAAAAGCCAACACAGTTCTGGGCTGCATAAACAGAGGGATAGAATCAAGATCACGTGAAGTGTTAATACCACTTTATAATTCCTTGGTAAGGCCACACTTGGAATACTGCATCCAGTTTTGGTCGCCAGAATGTAAAAATGATGATGAGACTCTAGAAAGAGTGCAAAGAGCAACAAAGATGATTAGAGGACTGAATGCTAAAACACATAAAGAACGGTTGCTGGAACTGGGTATGTCTAATTTGATGAAAAGAAGGACTAGGGGTGACATGATAGCAGTGTTCCAATATCTCAGGGGCTGCCACAAAGAAAAGAGAGTCAAGCTATTCTCCTAAGAATAGGGCAGGACAAGAAGCAATGGGTGGAAACTAATCAAGGAGAGAAGCAACTTAGAACTAAGGAGAAATTTCCTGACAGTTAGTACAATTAATCAGTGAACAACTTGCCTCCAGAAGTTTTGAATGCTCCAACACTGGAAGTTTTTAAGAAGATGTTGGATAGCCATTTGTCTGAAGTGGTGTAAAATTTCCTGCCTAAGCAGGGGGATGAACTAGAAGACCTCCAAGGTCCTTTCCAACTCTGTTATTCTATTCTACCTTTTAATCTAGAAATTAAAAAACAGAGACTAGCAAATTGTTAGTTTATTAATGGATGATACAAATCAAACCATGAGAGATCTCCTCACACAAGATCAAGTAACTTTTGAATCTCATAGCCAAACACAATTTTGATGGAATGAAGTTCATAATTAGTTTTTATTTTGAGTAAGAAAACATAACGTGTACAACTTTAGATTATATAGCATTAATTAAACTCATGACATAATGGATAATGTAAATTATCTTTTCTTGTGGTTACCCTAAATATTAGATAACATAAATATATATATGGGTTGATTCAGGTATAAAAAAAGGAATGGATCTTTGATTTTTAAACTTACTAAGAACTAAATAAAAATGTAATAAAAAAATTGTTGTTTTCAACTAGCTCCAGATTTTTAAAAAGTCAGACAACATTAATTAGATTGTTGAACGTATTCATAGGTTATTTTATAAATTAGATAATGAAAAATAAATAAATTCTTTTATAAACTTAATCAAAATAACACATCAAAAACATTTATTTTCTTTCCCATAGATGACAGATCTACAGTCTTGCTAACTGATGCTGATTTTGGAGAGACATCAAAACAGAAATCATTGACAGTTACTCATACAGTACATTATCAGTCAGTCTCACAAGCCACTGGGCCGCTGGTGGATGTTTCTGATGCCAGACCAGGAACAAGTATGAACAACTTTTTCAGTGGAATATTTAAAAAATGAAAAAAAAAATCATGTTGTGATCTTGCACTTTAGTAGAATTCCAGAGTAAAATGTACAGATGTCTAGAAGGGAACCAAGTCATTTTTTAAAAAATTTGATTTATATGCCACCCTTCTCCAGAGACTCAGGGCGGCTTACAGTGCGTTAAGCAATTTGAATAACATCTCTGTGGCAGGAGGGGGAGAAGTAATTGTGTATTGTACAAAACTTCAAAATTTGTCTAGAATTTGCAGACAAAGTGTTTTGGGATATACTTTAGTTCAGAGGAAGACTGGATGTATGTTTACTTAGTTTGAGATAAGCTGTTTCCTTTTTCTTTTGCATGTTTTATGTGTCCATTATTTTTCTTAAAAGTTATGCAAAGACTATTATTCCTCTAGTGCTAGTATAGCCAACCTTTGGGTTGCATGGGGCACCAGAGCACCCTAAGAGCATCTTGCTGAAAATCTATTTGCCTATTGCTAGATTGACATTATTTTTTTAAACAAAACTTTGTATAATCAGTTTCCAATATTAATGAAAACATTTTGAAGCCTCCTAAACCGCTAAAAAATAAAATAAGCATTGGATATACCCACCAAGTGATAATCACTGCCATATTTGGAGATAAAATAATACTAATATTAATACTAGTAAGGCACTACCTTGATCCCCCAGTGAGGATGCACTGTGGTTCATGTGGTTCTGAGGCTTCGGTGCTCTGAGAGCTATGTTAGAGAGTCGGTACTCTGAGAGCTATGTTAGAGAATACAATGGACAAGCCTTCCCAGACGAGTCAGACAAAGAGTGTCTCTCCCATAAAAAATCTGATGAGTCATACATTGCAGAAACATATACTATGGATCATGCTAGATGCTGGAGTTTCTGGAATCTGATGAAAAATGAGCTATAGGACTCAGGACTGTTGGCTGAGCGACCAGGGCCAGCAGCTGCAGAATTACTGGAAGACAAGGTGTTTACTCTTAGCTAATATACAGAGATTGAAAACGAAGAAGTAATTATCTGCTATGGCAGATCAAGTTCAACAAGAAGAGGATGTTTAAATGAATGTGCAGTTCTGGAAAGAACAACATCCATAATCCGAAATAACAGAATGGAGGTTGATTTATAATATGAAATAAAGTATACGCAGAAGCAGAAGGATTGCAAAGACATAGACAGAGCAAAGAAACCAAAACCTTGCCAGAAATAACCCAGGCTATAGAGGCAAAACAGGGAGAGTTGGCAGTAGAGGAAGCCAGCACAGCTATTAAATTGTTTTCATTCCAAAACCAGGCACCGTCTTCTCTGCCTCAGAAAGAACAAAGCCTTCTAACTAAATAATTAGAAGAACTTTAAGAAAGAATAACTGAACATCTAGAATAGCATAAAATAACAGAATAAAGTAGCCTGCCTTGAAGGTTGTTCCAAAGAAACAGCTAGCACAAGCATCAAAATATGCCAATACTGCAATATCAAGTATAAGTGGCAGCTCACTGCAAGAAACAAACAACTAATGTACAGCACAGCTGCAGTTATAACTGAATACCTGGGATGCAAAATCAACAAAGAAGAAAAAAAGCCAAACAGTGTATCACCAGAATGGAAGGTCATGTTGGAAAATAAGATAACATCAGATGTAAACAAGCAAAAAATAATGAAAGAAAAGAAGCTGAAGCAAAGGACCAAAGAATACCTAATCAAGAAATATCACCTAGAAACAAGGAAGATCAAGGAAGCAGTGGAAATAATAAAGCAGTAAATAACAACTATTAGCAATAAGATCCGTAAATCTATCGATTGCATTGCAAATTATAGATAGAATCTCCAGTTTCAATCCAATCCAATCAGGAATGTTTCTACCAATCCATCATTCCAGAGACTGCAGAGAATCAGTCAACACCTGACAAGGAAGAAACAATGCAGTTCTGGGCACAGATGTGGGATAACCCACCAACATATAATAGGAATACAATTTGGTTAAAGGAGGTGGGTATGAAAAGATGAAATAAAAAAACTTATAATAACTGCAGAAATGATGGATAAAAGAACAAGGAAGTTCAGGAATTGGTCAACACAAGGTAAAGATGAACTTCATGGGTTTTGGTTAAACCATCTGATTGATTTACACTCACTTGTTGCCAAGCAGTTTAACAATATATATTGCAAGAGAGAAATTGAACAGTGGCTAACATCTGGCAAAAGCTTTCTGATAATGAAAAATCCAAGAAAAGGGGCAGCACCTGAAAACTAAAACTCAA
Organism: Ptyas mucosa; assembly: GCA_012654045.1. Classification (NCBI taxonomy): domain Eukaryota; kingdom Metazoa; phylum Chordata; class Lepidosauria; order Squamata; family Colubridae; genus Ptyas; species Ptyas mucosa. The sequence continues at coordinate 34,608,398 of WNWU01000016.1, read as the reverse complement.
TTACTACTTATCAACAACTTTCAAATTGGTAGCTGATGCAATCCAACAGCATCTAATTGAAAACAACTTCTTTTGATCTGAGCAGAAAGAAAATTGCTCAAACAGCAGAGGAATAAAAGATCAACTCTTAATTGATAAAATGATTCTAGACAACTGCAAGAGAAGGAAGACTAGCCTGAATGTAGCATGGATTGATTACAAGAAGGCATTCAACACCCTGCCACATGATTGGATAATCAAGTGCCTAGAAATAACAAAAGTCAATAGAAAACTCAGAAGCTTTGTGCAAAAATCGATGCCAAAATGGAAGACATGGTTGCTAGTCAATGGTGATAGTTTGGGGGAGGTTAATATCAATCTTTCAAGGAGACTTATGTCACCAATGCTGTGTCATTGCACTGATTCCTCTGTCAACAATTCTGAATAACTCAGGCCATGGCTCTTAAACATCAAAATATCTGTGAGGTTATCCTACCTTCTGAACAATCTGAAGCTGCATGGAAAAACACCAACTGAAGTAGAATCGCTGCTCACCCCATCCATATATACAGCCAAGATATTGCAAAGGAGTTTGGACTGGACAGTTGTGCCACCCTCAATCAAATCAGGGAAAATATTGAAAACTGGAAGAATCAAGATCCGTATTAAAATAACATCAAAAGTCTGGATGAAGACAATCGCTAAAAATATCTGGGCATCATTCAAGCTGACAACAATAAGCACACTGAAATTAAAAAAAGATTAGAAGTAAATACATCAAGAGAGTAAAGGTCTTACATAATAATGATGATAAATCATGCCCTTCATCCACATAGTGACATTGACAGCATCTACTTAGCAAGGAACATAGATGAGCATGGTACAACAGATGGTTGAAGAAGAAAACAGGCCACTGGACAATTATCTGAAGAAGAATGAAGAAAATGTACTAAAGCTGGTGTATCAGGAAGGCCTACTGAGTATTGGAGAAATTAAACTGGCCTACAAAAAGACCAAATGAAGAACAGAAATGAGGCATGGGAAGATAATGCACTACATGACCAGTACATTAAAAAAAGATAGCAGAGAAAGCAAATAATAAAAAGACCTGGCAATGGCAAAGAGCAGGAAAGTTGAAGAAAGAGCAGAGGGGCTAATTCTGGTTGTGCAAGACCAAGCCTTAAGGACAAATCTGTCCAAACCCTGAATTGAGAAGACAGCAACAGATAGCAAATGCCAAATGCCATCTCCATAAAGAAGCTGAAGGTGCTCTGGGAATTTAGAATTCAAACAGACCCCAGATTTAACAATTGTCGATAAGAAACACAAACAAGTCTAGATAGTGAACATGGTAATATCTGGAGAGAGCAGAAGAGAAAGAACTGGAGAGAATAACAAAATAGAAAGACCTACAAATAGAACTAGAACAAATGTGGCAAAAGAAAGCAAAGCCAGTACCAATAATAATAGGTGCCTTGGGTTTAATTCCCAAACAGCTGGAGCACCACTTGAACACCATTGGCACTGACAAATACATCATCGGTCAATTGCAAAAGTTTTACTTGGAACAGTTTAAGTCCTGAGACAATAGCTTTAACACCATGAATCATCAACACCTGCCTATTCTAGGTCCTTGGGAAGAATTCGATAGGTTGATAAAAATGCCAAATCCAGTTTAAACATCTAGTTGACTATATGACCAACCCTACTACTAAAACACTAATACTAACAGGGAAAGGAGGCATATGTTGCTCTCAGTCATGCAGAAGTCCTGCGGGGCTAAGAGATTTTCTGCCTCTCCAAGCTTCTCTTTCTTTTTAACTATTCATTATTCATATTCAATTTTGGTCTCTTGTAGTTTTGAGAACTCCCCCTTACCGCTTCCCATAACTGCCAACACTTCAGTGTGTTTTTGTTATTAATGAACTTTATGAACTAGTTGTCTGGGTTGTCATTACTGTTCTGGGAAAACCAAACTTTTCTAATAGCTGGAATTTATGGTCTTTATTTCTTTCTCTGCCAATATAAATTGATGTGCCAACTCTTATACTAGTTTTAATATTGTTCTGGAGAAAAAGGTGTTAAATTTTGACAACATCAAATACATTTTATAATGGTTGGGATATTTTCCAACTACAAAACTCTTTATATAAGTGTAATTCATTCAGTAAGCAGATTTATCCTTCTAAGGTTTTCAATTTGATAAAAATTTAATACAGTTATTAATCACTGGAGCATTTCTCCACATTCTGGCAATGATTCTGTGAGGTTTACAAAACACAGTGCACTTTCAGTATGGAAAATCTGCAGCATATCACAAAATAGGGTACTATTTTGTTTTGCTCAGCTATTCATCTACATATTGTATTCACTCAAAAAAGGGACACTGCATTTATTGCTGAATATCTTCATTTTTATGCTGTTAATGTAGTTTCAAGAAGCAAGCAACATATGGACAGTTTACTTTTTTAAAAGATTGCTTGTAAATAAAAAGCTGTCAATCTTTGATATGAAGAGATGAATCGTGAACAATTCTTATAACCTATAGGTAGCAGCACCTTCTTAGAGATTCTAGAATAAAATATTTATTTGTTTCTTTAATATTCCATTTTCATCAAATCTATACCTTTATATTATTTTTTTAGTGTATAAATGGGAAATATACAGTAGGACTGATTCTAGATTATTTATTGGGGAAGAGGGGGAGGGCTTCTATAGCTTGATCTCCATAAACACATTTGTTGATATAACAAACAGCAAGATCTATTTATTTCTAATTTGCTTTTTTTAAAATAAATGTCCAACTATTACTTTATTTATATGACTGTCATTACTAGCTTTGTAATTGAGATATTTAAAAAGAAACTGGATAAAGATGCACACATTGGTTGAATTTATATATATTGTTGCTAGTAGTTGACATTAGCTGATTCAATGATAGATCAGCTTCTCTGTAAGTTTTATTTTAAGACTTAGTCTTAAAATATTATTTTTGATAATTATGTTTAATGATTTTTCTTTTCCTCTTCTCCTCCTTGAATAAATTAATTAATCAAATATGCAATTATCTTGGTTTTAATTGCAGATCCTACAACAAGAAGGAATGCAAAAGCTGGGCCTACAGCCCGGAACAGATATGCTAGCCAATGGACTCTCAATAGACCCCATCCTACAATATCAGCCCACACTTTAACAACAGACTGGAGGCTGCCAACTCCCAGGGCCACAGGGTCTGTTGATAAAGAAAGCGACAGCTACAGTGTTAGTCCATCGCAAGATACAGGTATCATCTTTAGGTTAGATTTCATCTTCAGGTCAAGAAAGCATTAGTATAGATATAGCTGATTATATGCCAACACTGTATTTGGTGACTTGACTTGGCTGCTAATCTATAAAGAGAATCTACTAGTTCTCTAGAACAAGGGTTCCCAACCCTCGGGCCGCGGACTGGCAATAGTCCATGGCCTGCCAAGAACCGGGCTGCGCAAGCAAGCAAAGCCCCATCCGTGCATGCATGAGATCCAGGCAGCACACAAAACTACACACACACTGATCCAAGGGAAAAACGCCCTCCACGGAACCGGCCCCTGGTGCTGAAAAGGGAGGCACTGCTCTAGAGGCTTTGCTGAAATAGATGTGGCTCATTGGATGACTGAGAATCTCCATAGACATTCATTGGTGTACTTCATCCTAAGAATATGCTCTTATCTACTGTATAAAATTCAGTTTAGGAGCTGATTCACTAAACTGGAGAGTGTTCGCATACTGATGCTATTTGTATGTTGCCCATTCCTGAAAACTCTTTGTCTGACTTATTTATAGCCCCCCTCCCCAAACTGCTTTAGGACATGTCTCAAATAGCAGATCATGTCTACTGACCACTTGATTAACATGGAAAATCAAATGATTAAATCAAACAAATAAAATTAAAATACATTGCTTTAATTATTAACCTAATTAGACAAACTTACTGATAAATTTTTCAGAATATTTTTAGCTCCTATCTTACAAAGGCATAAAGCCAGATATATAGGTAAAAGAGATCAATATGTTTTATTTGTTTGCTTGCTTGCTTTAAAGATTCTTTCAGAACTGCTGATAACTTTTACTACTTGGTTTTGATCTGGTTTCAATTTTGATCTTTCTTGCTGGATCAAAGCCCTGAAACAGAACAGATTTAATTCATTGCACATTTCGTCATCTACCTAATCAGTTCAAATCAATCTTATTTTGTTTGGAACTTGGCTGAATCCAAAGTTCAGATGCACAGCTGGCAGAAAACTATTTGAGTTGACCAAAATACCAATTAAAAACGAATGTGTGAAATGAATTCACAGCTTTAAAAAAATAATAAAGAAGTTCTGAAATAAAATTAGGATGTAAACTTCCATGTCATTTTAGTTCCTCAGTGTTAAATATCAATTACTTAAAAAATATTATTTAAATGAAATTATGCAGAGACAATCAGGAATAGATATAGACAAATATTATTTTTAAAGTGTTTTCTGAGAGTTAACGTTTATCCCTTCTGTCCAATACATTTGAAGATGCTAATTTGAGTTAAAATAGAAATCATTCAAAAAAAAATTAGAAAAAAATGGAATTCATAGCAATAATTTCATTCTGAAATAAACCTTTTTCTTCCCATTCTGCAATACTAATTTTGCATGATAGAAATAAAGAAACTATCGGCAAAACCTGATAGCACAGAATGCCATATTGTATGGGCATGCTATAAAGGATGTTCAAATTCTCATGGGAATATACAGTAGAAAGCCATGCTTTTGCTGATTGTTCCCTTCTGAAGTGATTGCCTTTTCTTTATTGTTTAGATCGAGCAAGAAGCAGCATGGTCTCCACAGAAAGTGCCTCCTCCACATATGAAGAGCTAGCCAGAGCATATGAACATGCCAAGATGGAAGAGCAGCTGCGACATGCAAAGTTTACCATCACAGAATGCTTCATATCAGACACCTCATCAGAGCAGCTTACGGCAGGGACTAATGAATATACAGATAGCCTGACCTCAAGCACCCCATCCGAATCAGGGATTTGCAGATTCACTGCATCTCCTCCCAAACCTCAGGACGGAGGACGCGTGACGAACATGGCTGTTCCAAAGGCACATCGGCCAGGTAGGCATCTATTTTAATTCCATCTGTTTTAATCCCATCTGTTTTAATTCTAGGAATGAGGCAAACAAAAGCATTGGCAAAAAGGTAAAAAAAAAAAAAATCTGGCAGCAGAAACTCAGTGCTAATTTATATAACTGTCAGTAACAACAACTCCTTCTTAGTGATTTGTATGGCAGAGCAAAGCATAATGTTTAACTTTTCAGTCTCCTGAATACTGAAGGTTTTTTTAGACCCCTGCCTTCAGAACCATGCCCATGCTGAGCTGCTAATCCTAAGGTTCTAACTGGTAAAAAAAAAGTCTATGCGAGAATAAGAATTTATTCATAACTAAACCCAATAACATTTTTCCACAGCTGAGGACTCTTATGCCTGCCAGCCCTTTCATGGGACCTGAGCTCTGAAATTTTGTTTCAAGCACATTTCCTTCCCCCTCCCCTTTATTGGTAAGAATACTTTTCAAGGCTTTGTTTGGTCATCAGATCCTCATGATGGTCAAGGGTATTTCAAGGGGACTCTTATATTCCAGATTTTGGAGGAAAATATTTCCTCCTCGTTCTGGATTTCATTGTTACATTGTTTTATAGCACTCCTCCTGCCTCAGTAAGGACGCAATTCTTTTTTACTGGCCACGGGAAGATGTTGCAAGGATTCACTGGTGTTGATTTAAATAGATGCAATGCATTTTAATCACTATTGCTAATCTGTCTCCCAACAAGTCCGAATTGTTGGAGGTATAACTCAGGTTATTTCTAGCATAAGTTTTACTTGGCAGAATTATTTTTTCTGCATGTTGTGATTTAATTCCTAATACAGCAAGACTGGTTTTTTTTTTTCAGTTATTATCATTATTCTTATTATCGGCCCAAATCAATCCACTGCAGGTTGGAGATCTCCTACTTGATGATTATAGATTGCAATCCACTATATTGGTCCACTGTTGGTAGCTTGATGTTTTTCAACTTCCCAGTTTGGAATGATTTGCCCAAAACTATGTAGTCAGTTACCATGCCTACTCTAATAACTTAACCACTATTTCACATTGTATCTATCATTATATGGGTACAGTATTTATAAAATATGCTATTCAGGCAAACAAAAACCTGTAATGCTACTGAATGGATAAAATGTGGTAATGCCACTATCAGAAAAAAACCTCATTCAAAAAAGGTTCCTACAGCATTGAGATTACTTTGTTCTGTACTTTTAGTAACTCACACTGAATCTTTGTAGAATTGCATAATGTATGTAAAAATGCCTTAAATAATAAATCATAAAGCTGTGCAGTATGTTTCTCTGAAATAATAAAACATATGTTATTATGTTATACAATTCCCTTATTCCCCAAATCCATAATACTAACTATCCTGTGGGATTAAAAATATCTCATGCCACATTTTCATTCCTACACATGAAGGAGAATCAGAGAAGACAGGATCATAATTTTCACCAGCAAGCTCATATTTTTTGTGAGATTTGCTTCCATTTTTATATATTTGATAACACTGGACAAGAGACCACCTTCCAAAATACTTTTCATTCTTTTATGGATATAAGTATTTGCTATTAATCATACTAATTGGTTATTTAAAAAAAAGAAATTGAAGAAAATTAGCAATATTTTCTAAGGATATTTTATACACAAAAAGCAAACAAACTCATCATTTTCATTAGTTTGGATTAATCATTCAAATTTTAAATCCAACCAATTCATTTAAGGCTGGCCAAGAATGCATTATCTCAAAAAGAGGGCAGGATATTATACAAATTTATATACAATTTGCATATGTTCATGTATTTATGCAATATTCAGAATAATGAGGATAATGCTAGAAATATCATATACTTCACTACAACTACCAGTAACCACATAAACCATGCATCTGCCTACTGTCAAGATGTAAATTATTAATGGTCGATGAGTTTCTGCTTGCCAGTCATAACATTGTTTATTTTTAAAAACCAGACTTGAAAGGTTTTATTAAATTCTCTAAAATTAAATTGATTATTTCTATTATGTGTATTTTTTATGATGAACTATTACTTCTGTCATGTTCTCTGTGAGACCATACTTACCATTGTGACAACAGTAATAGCAAAACATTTCCACAATTCAGAAGTTTTGTTTTCTATCTTTGAATTCCTGTGTTGTCCTTTCCTACAACAGATAGAGGCAGGCAAAGTTGTCAAATAATCTAACTAACCTAGAAATGCATGAAACATTTTTCATCATCTCATAATGTTTTTGCATCTGGGAAATATTGCCTGCAAATGACTGTTAAATTCAGTGACTCTCCTCTTTCATCCATTCACATGAATTCCTGAACTAAATTCCATTCAAGGGAGCACTATGACACACCTGGTCAATTTAAAAAGCTAGAATAGACGTACAGATAATCCTTGACTTATGACCGTTCTTTCAATGATCATTCAAAGATATGGAGCACTGAATTAAGGAATTTAGAACTAGTCCTTGAATTTATAGGTGTTCCAGTGCCTCGTGGTCATGTGATCAAGATCTGGGTGATTGGCAGGCTGCCTGCACTTACAATTGAAGGGCACTTCAACAACCTCTTCGGCCAAAAAAATGCTTTTAAAAGTAAAAGAAAAAGCCTCTGATAATCGCGCAGCTCAGCTGGGATCATCAAAGGCTTTTAAAAGAAAAAAACCCTTTTTTTTCTTTTAAATGCCTCTGACGATCCCAGCTGAGTTGCCTGATGGTCAGAGGCATTTAAAAGAAAAAAAAGTTTCTGCTGATCAGGCAACTCAGCTGGGATGGTCAGAGCCTTTTGAAAGCATTTTTTTACAACCTCTTTGCCGAAGAGGTTGTAGAAAAAATGGTTTTAAAAGTAAAAAAAAAAAATTGGCCATGCCTACCCAGTCACATTACCCACCACCACCACCACCAAGCCACACCCACAGAACCAGTAGTAACAAATTTTAGATTTCACCACTGGTGCAGAGCACTCATTGGAAGCATTCCAGGAGAACTGGTCTCCTGGCTTCAACATACTGGAAACTGCTGGCTATTAATGAGGTTTTGCAGGAGGAAAGCTGGGCCAAGAATGAGTAGAAGGCCTGCAGGTAAGCTCTGTCAGCACTAAGCTCACTTCCACCCCTTACGGAAGCCTACAAATCAGGTTCAGGAATTCTTCCAATACAAGCTGTAGAATGAGTGCTGCTTCTCAGGGAATCCCATATCCCTTCACTTTCTCAGTTTTGCTGTCACCTCAGAGGGTGCCTCCCACACAGGTTCTACCTCCGCCAGGAAGCCAGCACCAGATCTCTTGCCTTGCTTAATGACAGAGTGTGCTATGTCATCCCCCTACCTCCTCCCCTACTGAGCCCGGTGAAAGAAGCATGAGGTCCTCACCTAACGACAGTGTTGTCCAGGCCTAATGACTGCAACTAGGGCTACTAGAACTGCCAATGAGGTCAGGTGATGTTTTGCCTAACAATCACACCACTTAACAACAAAAATTCCAGTCCCAATTGTGGTCGCATATTATGCAAAATAATTTATCCTCAATGCAGAAAAAGGAAAAGAGAAACTAGTTCAGCATCACTTAAGTTGTGATCCTAAATAATTCTTACTATATTACAGACGCAATGCTTATTAAGTATCTATTATCTCTCTGGAATGGCATGCAAAATATGAATATTTGTATATTATCTTAGCAATATTGTACTAGTGTTAGATAGCAGTCTGTTTCTTACCATGTTGAAAAGAGAAAAACATTCGAGTGGTTCAGAATAAAGTGAATCAATCGATCCATCTAGGTAGTGGGCAGAGTCCAGCAGTGTCTGGGAAACTCAAAATTCTAAGCATACCCATCAGCAGTATCCCTCTTTCAAGTGGAATTTGAAAAGTAGAGGAAGTGAACTCCAGTTTGTTTTTGTTGTTGTGTCTTCCATTTCAAGAAGACTACAGGCCAGTCTGGTTTCTGCCAGGTAAGAAATACATCCCAATCTGAGGAAGGATTAGAAAATCAAAAGGAATTAATCAACTAGGAAATGTGGGCTTATAGGATATATTTGGCTAATTTATATAGATGAAATTAATTGATATTGATCTGAAGTGTTTACTTCTTTGTATATTTAGTTGTGTTTTATTCTATCTGTTCTATGTGTGCCTGGAAGATACTCTAATTGTGGGTTAAAGTCTATAGAACTCCTGGTCTTTTCCTTTTTTTCTTTCTCCCATCATTTTATCTGTTATCTCCTTAATCTTAAACTACATAATAAACAACTTGTATCTTCTTTGAAATTCTTGATCTCATTGTAACAGGGAATTTACCTTATCAAGAATTCCAGAGGGGGAAAAAGAAGTTTCCATTTTCTTTTTCCAGAATAGAATACATGGGGGAAAATGGTCCCTGAGTAAAAGCAAAATTAGCAACTAGAAAGCGTTCCTTCAAAGATTTTGGGAAGTTGCACCAATGGTATTGTGTGGGAAGAGCTTATACACCTCATTTGATGGAACCAGAGAAGCCAAACCACCACACTCTGTGTGTATAAACATTATACCATTACACCCTTTCTAAGGAAATCCATAAAAGTAAAATAGTTTTGTGCTATAGTGTGTGTGTGTGTACGTGTGTGTACACACACACACACTATGTGTGGTAGTACAATGCTTTCTGAACAAATAGCACACAGTTTCTGACAAAGTGATTAAGTCAGTCTTTCAGTACTGAAGGTAATATATCTTGAAAAATGTATTTAGAACACATACAATTTTCTTTCAAAGGTTGGTTTAATACACATACAGCCAGAATCAAATGAATTATCCAGCATACTTCATTATTGGTCATGTGACATAGTGTTGGTATTTTTAGTTCAGTAATAACTGGAGTCCTGATCTTCTGAATTGTTGTTGAATACTGGTTCTTTAAAAGCATTCTGGGTGGAATGGGCATAATATTTGATAGCATTTCTTGAAACCAAGGTTAGACTATATTATATGGAAAGCAATAATAACAGTTAAGATCTGTGTTCTGCCTAATAGACACAGAAATAAAGCAATTGAAAATTAAAGCATGGCTGTACAAAACGTATATGGTGACTCCATGATTAATGGTTCCAAATAAGTATTGAGATGTAATGAACTGCATTCTATCAGAGAACCACCACAGCTAGACTTTTGCTAAAAGTCTAAAAGGCTTTTGCTAAAAGGCTGGTCTGGATCTGGCCAGGTTAAATTATTTTAGGCTGTTGGGAATCTCAAAGTTTTTCATCTAGCAGCTTTTCATCCTGTGCTTGAAGTGTTTTCTCTGGGAATAAATTGATTCCAGGCACAATGCCAGGCTTGAAAAGAGAGACTGGTTTTAAAATAATAGTGAAGATCAGATGAATCCAGGTGAATCTCAGAATTAAACTGGAGAGTGAACAATTTTAGAAGATAGCTGAAGTTGGCTAAAACAGAAGTACAGGGCAATTATACTAAAGCAGATGATGACTTCAGAAGCTTATGGAGCTTTATCGACTGGGAACTCTAAGCAATTTTGTTGTCTTGACATTTCTCTAACATAACATGAAAACTAAAACAAATTAGGACCAGGAAAAATATTTCAGATATTCCACTGCAGATACGAATGTTGTGCTTTGAACAAAAGTGGTGGTACTTCATGGCTGAATCATCACATGCTTCAAGACTAAATATGTCAGTTTCAAGACTTAGCCTTTTAACTGTTTACTTGTAAAACTTGTAAAATGGAACTTCTTAATAAAATGTGAAGTATGTGAACTCTTAAGAGTTTTTTTCCCCTGAAACTAATCAGTGGACCCATGTTTCTCAATTTAATTAGCCTCAAAGATTCCTACAGCAATACAAATGTCATTTGTTTCCACTTCTTGCCATGCCTCCACCAAACAAAAATAGAGCTCAAGTAGAACTCCCAAATCAGGCACTCAAAATTAGAACAAGTAAGGAAAATTATACGCATTCAGAAGCCGATAACTGTTTTCCTTAGCAATAGAGCATTTTCATGATTTTACTGTATATTCATGATAGTACTTTATATAAGTTAAATAATCATCAGAATTAACATTAGCAGATTTTTTTAGTTTGCATTCATAAAACAATGGTGTTCTCTGAGCTTGTCTGTTTTCTTGCAGATGTCTCATTACCCAATTAAATAATATCAGTGTTAGAAGGGAGTGGGATTCAGTTTCTGCTTTGTCAGTGTTGCTGGAAGCGGTCTTGGTGATTCCTTGATTAGGATGTTCTTTACTGTTACTTGTTTGTGCTAGTAGTTCCTTCATTGGGGTATTGTTTACTTCTTGATTGTTGATCTAGTGTTAATCGTGTTATTAATCTCTGTTCATCTAGGTATTGATTGCTAGTGAAGAAGTGTTTTGGTCTTTTTGTTTCCTTTTTGGCTTTTTGATTGTCTCTCTTGATTGGTACATAGAAGTTGTTAACCTTCATGTGCCTGTTGATGGCCAACTTATCTGGATTCCAGGAATTTTGGATTTGGCTTGGTCTGGGATGCTCCGTTTCCAAGTTGAAACTATGATTAAGTCTGCCTATGTGTTGTGACATTACAGAGTTTTCAGCATGTCTTCTAACTGCTAACTGGTGTTCTTGGATGTGCTCTGCTAGTCTTCTGCATGTTTGTCCTATATAGTGGCTGTTACAGTCCTTATACTGTAGGTTGTAGAAGATTCCTGGGTTTTTTTCTGCTGGATCTTTTGGTTTACTTAGGGTGCTTTGGAGAACTTTAGTTGCTTCGGTGATGCCAGGTAGATGTAATAGTGTATTGATGGTTTCTGAGATATTTTTGACAGTGTTACCCTTTTCACAGCTTGCATTGATTATGCTGTAGAGGGTTGAGTGGTCAGGCACTTTTTGAAAAAGTTGCATGAGTATTCAGTTTGTTGGAAGACATTGCATAGACGATCTGTTTCCTTTTTTGATGTTTAGGGTTGCTGCAGTGTGATTGTGCTCTAAATAGTGTTCTTATACAATTTCTCTTGTGGGGGGTTAGGTTGTTACTTGGTAGTCAAAACTTGGTTGGTGGGGGTAATTTTATGATAGACTTGTATTTCTAATTTACCATCACTGCGTCTTCTGATAAGGATATCCAAGAAATGTAGCGTATTGTTGTTTTTGTCTTCCTTTGTGAATTTTATTCCTTTGAATATTATTCACTGTTGATAGTTCTGTGTATTTTCTCTAGTTGGTCTTTTTTTTATTTTGACAAGGGTGTAATCTATCTGCTGGATCCATACTTTAGGTTGTATGCATGGGAGTGCTACAGATTTTAAGTGTTGCATTACTGTCTCTGCAAAGTAGAGTCCTAGTCTTTCTGAAATATGGAAGTCATATTGCCTCAATTTGTGTAGCATTTGCTATTTCTAAATATTTTAATTATTCTTATAGGACCTAGCTACTAAAGAAACTGGCAATAAAAGTTCAGTCTGTTTCCCTGATGAAATCTCCAGTATCTAGGATTATTAGGAAAATCCCATAAAGGATCTACAATTTGTAGTAAGTGTCTTGCTTTGAGGAATTACAATTTGTGTTCAGTATTTCTTTTCTGATAATTTTAAGCACATTTTACAAAAAGGAAAATATATTTGTTGTATATTAATAATAATATCACTGCATTAAATGCCAGCAACTATACATACATCAATGATTGATCCAAAGTATTGTGTAATTAATGTGTCACATGATTGCTGTGAAATAGAGAAACAACACATTAGGGTGTCTGTGTGTCTGTGTGCCTCTGTGTAGGTCTTTGGTTATTCGGGTTTTCTCCCGCGTAAAATTGGAAGTGTCTTGGCGACCTTTCTCCTCACATTGCTCCTAGAAGCATGAAGCCAAAAATACCAGTCTGAAGATGACGTCGAAACATCGCCAAGACACTTCCAATTTTACGCAGGAGAAAACCCAAATAACCAAAGACCTACATACAAACACCTGCGAAAACCTCAGAAAACATGCAGTGCATTGACATTGAATTTGGACTGGTGAAATCTGCATTCTACTTCTTATTCATCAATAAAGCAAATAGAATAATAGAATATAGAACAGAATAACAGAGTTGAAAATTACCTTGGAGGTCATCTAGTCCAACCCTCGAGCAGGAAAGTCTATATCTTTTCAGACAAATGACTGTCCTTGAAAGCCTCCATTGATGGGGCACTCACAACATCTGAAGGCAAGCCATTCCACGTCTCTTAAACTATTTTACAGGTGTATTGTGAGGCTGTAATAAAATTATTTTATATACTGTACCATAAACTCCTTGAAACAACAGTAACAATACATATAGTAAATAGATATGTAGTTAATTAGGTGTCAGCCAATCAGACTTCTGCTGACCTGTATACAAATGCTAATTATTTTGACCTCTCTCTGGTAAATAACTAATAACTTGAGTTTCTCAAGAATATTCCAATCCGCCTACTCAAATGTTTTCTCTTCCATTTCTTCTACTTTATAAGTCTTTGGCAAACATTAATTTTTGCTACTGTTTTGCTTATTACTCATCACATCCAGCCCAAATCAAGAAGCTTTTTTAAAATTGATATTTTCAACAGGAAATGTTTAGCTCAGCCGTTGATATCACATATCACTTTACCCTTTCTCTTCACGTGGACATTCTCAGTTCATATTAGTCTACTAGCTTATAAAGCAAGAGCTCCAGGCAATTGTGAGTACCCATTGGCATTTTAAATGATCAAATAGCAACAGTAATAAAAGCACCAGCCCTTTGCTTTCCCCTCCCCATATAAATTTTCAACAGAATTTTTTTGTGGAACATAAAAAAAAAGATGAAGGTAGGTAACAATATTCAGAAGAGTCATTTTTTCTTTTATTTTCTATGGTAGTGCAGCTTTAAATAGAAGTGTTTTCTATACCATTTCCTGTTTATTTATGCCGATATTTATATCCATTTACTTTGTATTTATTATTTCTCTTAAGTGGCTTCATTGATCAAATTAGATTGTTGGGCTGCACATTCTTTCCTCCACACAGACCCAATGCATAGCTAGACTATAGCCTTACCCAATTAACGTTTCTCATCTCATCTATCTGAATGTTATTCATCCATTGTCATCAATTAAGACCTCCACACCATTTGTCATGTTAAAACAAAATGTGGTGTGCCCAAAGATGATGGTCAGCCAATTAGGCCACAGAATGCCCTGGCACACACTGGACGAATGTGTAGACAGTGCAACTTTGTATTGATGGCTTTAGACTTGTGCAACTTATATTATGTTGTTCCCCTTTCTTTGTAAGTTTGACATGAAGCAATTTTGTGGCAGTGTTTCCCAGATGATCTCTGTCAAGCAACTTTAAGGAGGCCTTTAGTGTATCTTTGTAACATTTCTTCTGCCCTCCATGCAAGTGTTTTCCAGCAGAGAGTTCCCCCAAAAGAAGCTCTTAAGTATACACTCATTTGGCACATGGATGACATACTGGCCCATCAGCTCTCTTTGGTGGCGTGCAGACTGATCGTAGACTTGCTGTACAGTGAACTTCACTTTATCTAGCAGTCTGATGCCTAATATTCTATGAAGGCAAGTCATGTGGAAATTGTTGAGTTGTCTTGCATGTGTTTGATACATAGTCCAGGTTTCATAGGCATACAGAAGAGTAATAAGTATTTTGGTTCTCTAGATCTTCAGATTTGTTGCTGGACTAATTCCTCAACATTCCCACACAGTGGAGCACATTCTACCAAAAGCAGAACTTGCCTTTGTTATTCGGCAGTTAACTTCTGTACCAATGGTCATTATTCAGGATGGGATGCTGCCAAGGTTATTGAACTGGTCTACTGCCTGTAATTCCTACTGTTTGATTGTGATTTTCAGTTTCCTATACATGCATGAGAAGCTGGTGTGTGTCGCCAATCTTTTTAATATTGATAATGAATCCAAAATTGTCACAAGCCATAAAGAATCTGTCCATACTGATTTGCATTTCTGGCTCTGAGCCAGTATTCAGGATACGGTCATCAGCAAACAGGAAGTCTCTCAGAACAGTTTACTTCTCTTTGCTAATAGCTTGAAGTCTCCTCAAGTCAAAGAGCTTCCCATCCAGTCTGCACTTGAAGCAGATTCCAGCATCACTGTCCCAAATTGCATCACTCAGCATGATAGAAAACATCGTGCTGAATAGTGTGGGTGCAAACACACGGCCCTGTTTTACACCATTGATTATTGGAAATGCCTTAGTTTCTTAAACTTTTACTGAAATATGAAACAGAAGAAGAACACATGAAAGAATGTATGATAAAATGCTAAATGCTTTGGTTATAATATACAAAGGTTATAGTCTTAAAGAGAATTTTTATAACATGATTGTATTGTTGGTACATCTCACCCCAAAAAATGCCTATAATGTATAAAGGTTTTTCAAACATATGCTGCAAATGTAACCAACAAGAAGGGACAGCCAGAAATTTTTGGACTCAGTTATATACAACAATATAGAAGATTTTTAAAGACACATGCATATGCAATTGAAACCAGAGACTTTGCTTTTGGGACTGATGAATAAACAGCTGGGAAAAAATATGGATCTGTTTTTATATATGACTGCAGTAAGACTATTATATGCACAAAGGTGTAGAGATTCAACTTTACCCAGAATGGAGGAATGGATAGTGAAAATGATGGTACTTGCTGAGATGGCCAAATTGGCATCTTTGATCAGAGTACATTATCCTAAATTTATTGCTAACTGGAAACCACTTAAGGACTTTTTGGGTGTAACGGGAAAAAATGATCTTTTAATATATAGTTTTATTCTAATCCTTATATAATATGGAAATTAGATTATAGAGAAACATGTAAATAATGGTGTAATCATGGAGTAAGAGGTTGTTTTATATTTATACTTACAACTGAATAAAAGAAAGTTGGAAGTAGCTTCTTTATAATTTTCTTTTCTTGATTTCTGTATCTTTGTCTTTGCTCTTTTTTTGTTATTTCTTCTTTTTCCATTCTAAGTATTGGTTCTTATTAGTTTTTATTCTCTATTAAAAATTATAATAAAATTTTATATAAAAAAGGAAATGTCTTAGTGGATTCTCCCCTGTCCAGCACTCTGCCATTGTACCGTCATGGAAGTGATGTACCATCTGAATGAATTTGGCGAGGCAGTTGAACTTTGACATGACCCTTTACAGGCATTGAGGGCTGACAGTATTGGATTTTTTTGTGATTGCAAAAAAAAAAAAAAAAGTTGTACAGAGTTTGCAATTCTGCTCCTGATACCACTCCTGAAGCTGGTGCACAGCAAGAATCATGCCAAAAGTCCATGATTTCTGTGGAAGCCACATTGTAATTCTGTCAGATGAGTGACATGATTTAGCAGAACTCTTGCAAGGGTTTTTCCTATGATAGAGAGCAGCAAGGTTCTTCGGTGGCTATCATATACTTGTCAATTTCCTTCCTCTTGTAGAGGTATAAGATCGGTGCATCTTTAAGTTCCCAAAAAATGAATCTTTGCTTTCAGAAAGACTGGAATAACTCAGTGAGTTTACAGGATCACTGACTTTGTATATCTCTGTAGGTATGATGTCTGTCCCTGGGGTTTTGCCATTGGATAGCTAACTGACAGCTTCTGTGCCTTCAGCCACTGCTGGTGGGTCATCCATGGCATTGTTGATGTCAACCTGGGGAATATTTTCTATCACCTTGTGAATATATGACAGGCGGTTGAAGACAACTACAAAGTGTTCAGCTCATCTCTGCAAGATCTGAGCCTTTTCTGAAATTGGAGTTGTACTATCAATACTCTGGAATTAGGATGAGGAATTCCTACGAGACAGATTCATAGAGTTAACACTCTGTGCTTCGTAGAACCATTTCAAGTCATTTCTATCAACATATTCCTGTATTTCATCTGCCTTGGTGATCAGCCAGCCATCTTGCATTTCATGCAGTTTCTTCAGGAATACCCTATGTATATTGATAAAGGCATTTTCCTTGACAGCTGATAAGTTGTTCTGATGGACGCAATGAAAGCAATGCTTTTCAATAAGTAAAGCCTGTATCTCCTCATTATGAAAATAATGAACCAGTCATGCTGCTTGTGAGTAGCACCTTCAGTGTAGATTCCCAGTTATCCTCAGCAATGTCAGCAAGATGTAGATCAGCAAGTTTGGTGTCTTAGTCTTCAGCCAGTGCTGAAACTGTGCTAACATTCTTCAGCTTGCCCCAATCATTCTTTTCATGGCCTTGCTTCCTGTGGTCATCTCTTGGGTATGATTTAGAGCTTCATCTTGAAGACAATAAGCCTATGATCAGTTCAACAGTCAATACCACACATCACCTTAGTCACTCTGACATCCTGCCTATCTGTTCTCCTGATGATTAGAGTCAGTAAACTATCAGTACTTAGAGTGATGGTCCATCCAGGAGGTCTAGTTATGGGTAAGCAGGGCGAAAGTAAAATTGATGAAGATAAAACTAGTATCTTCTACACTGTGTTTTTGAAGCCAGACTAATATGTCCATATCTTTGTATAATTGTAAGCCGCCCAGAGTCACTTGGTTGAGCTGGACAGCTATAGGAATTGAATGAATGAATGAATGAATGATCTTAAAATCAATCCTAATTGCCTTCACAATATTAAATCCTGCAATATTGTCCAATTTATTTTCTTCCTAGTGGTCATTCAGAAAACATAATCTTCCTTTCTCTCCTAAGGAGTTGTATTTCAGTCCCTTTATTTTTCACTTCTTGATGCTTTGTGGCAAATAGCATTTAGCAAATAACATTATACTGTATACATTTTCCACTACAGTCCCTTGCCCGAGGAAATGTTTGTTATACAATATTTTGTTTTACAGAAGCAACAAATTAGTTATCATAAATGAAATCCCTTGAATATTTAGAATCACAAAACCATGAAATTATTATCTAACATTAAAGCTACAACAAAACAATGTAAAATGAAATAATTAAGTATTTAGTATATCAGTACCCACTGCATTTATAAATAAAACTGAACAGAAACTGCTTCTAGTCTTACAGAAATACTTTTGCATTTTTGAGTGTAAAGAATACAATTTTACTCTTGAGACACCTTTAGCGTATTTGATTTAATACCTGCATACTCATCTCTCTATAAGTATTGATTTGCTGATGAACTCAATAAATTTAGGTTGTGCCTCGTAGTGAATTTTCCTTAGTAAAATCAGCAGCTGCTGTTCAAGGAACCTTTAAAGTCTTCCCTTCCCCCTTCCTATAAACATAGAATAATCGCTTGGAACCACAGGAAATATGGGAGAATTAATAAACAGTAATGTTCCATTTTATATGAGCAAATGTCCTTTCTGTAAAGCCATTATTAGATGGCTTTATGCCCAATAGCAGATTGGAAGGGGGGGTCTGCAAAGCTTTCTGAGCATATTTTCTGTTTGACTAAATATTAGCTGGATATTTTGTTTGAACAACACTATTCAAATTCATCTCAAGATTTATTTTTTGGCAAGGTGGGGAGATTTCAAGAGGTATACCTAGAATTTATCCTCTTCCCCTTTGTCATGTGTGTCTGTATATGCATGCGTGCAAGCGTGCACACTCACACATATTATTCTATATTAGTCTTGGGCCATAACAAAGTTTAATTTTTAGGAATATTAATCCATGCTTCATTTCCCAAAGAAACTATGATGCTGTGGAAAAGCAGTGCCTTTTATTCCTTCAGCAATATAAATGCACTCCTTTGCCATAGATTCTGTGTATCTGCTCTAGGTATGCACTAAAATTCCTTTTGAAACTATTCTAGGATGCTTACATTACCTACTTTGAAGCCCTAAGTTGAAGAATTTAATTGGAAAACACTGTGGAACTAATTCCAATAGGAGCACATTGTCATCCCCATACAGTAAACCAGACCAAGAAACCAATGCCACCTAAGTCTAAAACTACTTTAGATGGAACAATTACAATAATAATAGAATTTTGCAAGTCTAAATGTGGTTCTATCTTCCCTCATTTTATCTATATGTAAATTAGGGCTGGCTTGTCCAAGATGTTTTCTCAAATTAATTTTTTGGAATTAACCCAAGCCCCATTTGTCTGATCGTTGCTTTGGTAGCAGTGCTCCCTCCTATCCTTCAAAACCATTCTCTATGCCTCAGCACACATCAATTTGTATTCTGTTCACCAAACTTGTGAATTATGTTGTCTCCCTTTGAATGTCTAAGCTGTGGTAGTATAGGAAATATATAAATAAATAAATCTCAATAATTGCTTGTTAAGTTTTACCTATTTTCAGCCTATCATCTATTGTTGCGTGGGAAGATGGAGAGGTCTGATGCCATTTTAGAATAGTTATCTTCATTAGTATATACACTTCCACCAATACAGCTACCCATACCTCGTGCCTATAGTGTAGTTCCCTTATTTTAAAAAATCTTCTATTCAGTTGTCACATTTTTAGGCCTTGCATAGATATCACTTTCACTTTTTTTCCATTTATTTTCCAGGCTTGGTTGTTCCAGAGGTCTTTTTTTTTAATAAGTTCAATGCTTTTCTCAAGAACAGTTTGATTGCAACCAAGGGCTCCTACAACCATCCAGCTGATCAACATTGCCAAAAGCACCCACAGCCAATCACTAAAGAGATTGAATCTGGCTCATCACAAATACCTCCCTTCTACATTCTCTACAGCTGATGGAGATGGATACCCTTATTAGTTCCTTCTCCGTTTGCATTCTATTTGCAACTTTTGCCACCCCAAATCTCAATCCAGTTCTCCATTGTTTCCTAATTATTCTAAGCAATATTTTCTCCATTTTTGTAGGATTTGTTATCTATACCTATTTCCCCAACTTTTTTAATGCCTCAGGCTATAGGTATTCCTAAGGTATGAAAAAGTTACTGAAAAACCTATTTCATTAAATAATCTTCCTTAGGACATTTGATAATGATCCATTTTTCAATTATCACCAGCATCTAGAAAAAAAATTGAAACCATACTGGAAGGACTTTTCCCTTTTGTTTCTAGTGGTACTTAGTTCATTCTCACCTACTCAGCATTACTTGAGAACATTCAAAAGTTGTCTCAAGATTTTAACAAAAAAAATAGATGTCTATATATCCACTTACAGTTTACTTGTATATTTCTCACTATAGAGTTTAAAAATGCAATGGACTTTTAATCAGTTTTTTTATTTGCTTGGAACAGTTTTGAAATTGGCCATTCTTACTTCATATAATGGAAGACAGGCAGGCAGGAAGAAAGGAATCTGTGTTACTTAGTTTACACAGCAGGTTTCAAACAGCAGTGTGAAACCTTCAGATATTTCTTAAGTTCTATGTTAAATTGTGCTTAATACATGATTTGTTTAAACATACTGAGATCTGTAACACTTGTCCAGAACTGCTGAAGAATAATTGAACGCATCTCAATTATATAAGAATAATTCCCATCTCCTCTCAGTGAAAACTGAATTAATCAAATGTTGCTAATCATTTCATAGTATTAAAATGAAAGGATGGGAGTTCTTGATATAATTACTTACGATTTTCAAGTATAGAGTAGTTTTCTCTGCTTCTTGCATTAGTCTCCTTTGGAAATAACCCTAACTCTGGAAATGAAAGTGGACACTTCATGCTTCACATCACAAAGGCAACATGGTCATAATGCTTCCTAGCATATACAGGGAGTTCAGTAGCCTTCCAACTTTTCAGATCCTGGACTTGCCTGTAGACAAATAAGCATTAGGAGAGTTTCTTCTTCTTTCTTCAACTATATATTAATCCGATGACAATGGTAATTGGTAAGTTTCAATTCAGCAAGTATAAACATTGTAAGTGTGAGTTCATTAATTGAAAGGAAGTATGTATTTTATTTTGTTTGAAATAAACGTTGCCACTATATCAAATAACCTAATATTGCTTTGTTAAATAGGAGAACTATTTTCTGCTTCTGAGGCATTTCCTTTTTATCATTATGCAGTATTTAATATAATTTTAAAAGTATTGGATGATATTTTCCAGTTATTCTCTTGTTCAGATAATGTTTTAAACTATTTAAAGGCAGTCTTGGTAGTGGTGGAAAAATCTATATTTTTACTTTCTTTGCACTGTGTGTTGCCCCGAGCTCATCATGGAATCCCTGCAGGCTTGATTGTTATCCCATGTTTCCCAGGACTATTGATAAGAATAGAAAAATCTGAACAGTTCGATTTAGAATAAAGTGTTGTGGCTCCGACCCCCGAGCCCATCATATCGGAGGAAGAAGGCTCTGAACATGAAGGAGAGGAGCCGGCCAGGCCTCCCTCTCCCGGCCCCTCCTCTCTGGCAATTCCTCAGGTGTCGGCGGAAGGAGAGGAGATTGGCCAGGAGCCAGGTGTCTCCAATCTGTCGGAGAGTGATGAGGGAGACAAGTTGTGGCTGGATCCACGCCAGCGTCGGCGTGCTAAATGGTCACAGCAGATGAGGAGGCATGCCAGAGATTGAGCTGAGTCACTGGACCACACCCCATAGGCTATATAAGGGAGGGTGATGGCCATTCCAGCTCTGTGACGGACAAAGCAAAAACTCTGGCAAGTCACTAGCCCTTTTGGATGAACAAAGCCTCATCTGTTGTGGATTTCTGTTACTGGACTACTTCAAACTGTCTGTATTTTGGTGTTATCTGGTGGAGGAACGACCCCTCCTTCTTGAAGTAAAAGCTCTTGGCAGGCAGCTGCTGCGTGCTGCCAAGTTTTGATAACGAACCTTTGACTGTTTTGAAACAATTATTTAACCCTTTGGGGTGGGTGTTTGTGCATGTGGGAGACGGGGACAGAACATAAAGAAGCTATGGAACTTAGTCTTCTTGTGCTAGTATTCCTGCTTGCCAAACAAGCTTTCGGTGATGGATTGTGTCTGCAAAGGGGAAAGATGGTACGATGGACTGCAATGAGGCAGCAGTTTCCCCAGGAAGCAGTAGATTCCAAGGAGGGAGGCAAGACAACATAGGTTGATCAGAGACAGAGCAAGAAATTAAGGATAGCCACTTTCTAGAATCTCCATTAAGGCAAGAGTAGTTTAAATTTAGTCTGGCAAGATTATATGGCATGAACAAATAAAGAACAGAGCTTTGGTTGGATTGTTCTGTCATTCTTGGGCTGGGCCTGACAGATTACCAAACTCAGACTAAGAATATGCATTTATAAAGGAGATAATGTATATGCTTTGTCATGTACATAAAGAGTCTTATTATCCTGAAACCTCACTCTCTTTGATATGAAGAAAAATGTGATAGTTAAATTAAGGGAACCAATACTGGGAAAAGCATAGGTCTAACACTGCATCCTACTGGTCCCAGTTTGGAATTTCTGGGAAAAAATGGAAATCTGATCAAAGAAAAGGGAAGGGCTTTATGAAAAGCTGCTATAACTATAGAAATACATTCTAACTCAGAACTGTGCTAAATTTCTTTGATTTTCTGTTCTGTACTAGTGCCTCATTCTGTCATTGGTTTTATTTCTCTGGACAAATTAGGAAATTATATTTATGCTAACTTTACAGCATAACTCAGCATGTGCACGAGAATATTATCTTTTTATCAAATTTCTTGTGATCTATAACATTACTTCAGAATTCTCTGCCATTTTTTTTTCAATGGAGGCTTGAGGACAGTTGCAAGGCATTACGTTTTCCTCTGTAAATATTATTTTGTTTGTATTTTGATTATTTAGAATTTAAAGGATTTTTTGTTAACCATTTTTTTTTCTGAGAAAGCTTTACATTGTTTATCTCCTTTGGTTATCTCCTCAGTGAGTGGGTGGGTGGAGGATGGCTGAAAACTCTATAGAGAAGCCTCTACTAAATGCACTTCTTTAAGAGCTTGAATTTGGACTTCAGCCTGGTCTTCCAAATTCTTTTGTACATCTATTGAATTAACTGAAGCATGTGTTCTTCTTTTAATAAGATGCAGTTTGTGACTTTAAAAAGCTTTTAGAGGATATGTACCTAGAAATAATTGTTTCCATAGAAACAATAAGTGATGCATCCTGTTCATAAGGTCAGTTACAGGTTTTTACAGCTGCAACTAGCCTTTGGAGTCTGCTACTTTTCATTATACAGTTTCAGACTTGCTAAGTATATAGCTCCAGGGCAACATAAAACTCCTTAATTATTGGAATTGTGAATAGCTACCTGTCTGAAGGAAAGCACTATGAGTAATCTGGATGATATACTATGGAAACAATAAATGTAATTCTACAAAGCTCTCCAAAATTATAAACCAAAATTCCTCATAGCTGTCCCAGTGACAAACCAAGTAGAATTTTTACTTTACATATTACTTTGGATAAGGGGGAAAATGCCATTCACCCTGGATAACTAAGGGAAATTATTACAACTTTTAGCTAAGGGGTAAAACCAGTGGTGGGATTCAGCCAGTTCGCACCACTTCAGGAGAACCGGTTGTTAACCTTCTGAGCAGTTTGGTGAACTGGTTGTTGGAAGAAATCATTAAGACAGAGAACCGGGTGTTAAATTATTTGAATCCCACCACTGGGTAAAACCATATGCTATGGAATGACTTCCTGTTTTAAGCACACGCAAGATGGTGCATTTCAGATAATATAGCGTGGTAGCTATAAAGCAGAGGACTGGTGAGGGTTATAATATCCCACAAATAAACTGCAGGTGAAGATGAGTAATGGAAAGAAGCCTGCAGGTAGGAGTCTCCACTGTTATCCAAAAAATCTGGCAAGTCTTTTTTGTATTATTTTAATATTTATTAAAATATTCTCCTTTAAATAAGAAACATTCTATTTTTAGACCGAATTGATTAATTAGCAAAATTAATGCAATACCCATTGCTAACTCTGATCAGATCTGACAGCTGGTAAGCTATTATAACTTTTTTTATAATATCTATGCCTTTCAACAAAGTTGAATGCTGCTAAATCCTGCAGCTGTACAATTTATAATTTGAACCGATTAGAAAGTACCATACTAGGGAAGAATGGTCATAAGACCATTTACCTTTTGCTTAGGATAGAGTGCATAATGATTTTCTGCCTAAAACATTGGCTTGAATAAGGAATACTGCAAATGTGATGTATATTCATTCTAATTCTAGTTAGATTGCTTTCTTTGGAGTATTATATAATTCTTTTTGCTGGTAATTGAGTTAGTACTGATCAGCAACAAAAATGATACAACTGTGTATTTCAGTTGTATCATCTGATGTTTTATTGAGGTGTAAATGGGCATCTGTATTTTCTCAACATCGATCAAGTATGTAAACATTAACTAGACACAATGAGAGCAACTACAGAGAGAGCAATTCTGCAGCTCTACATAACATTTCAATAGTATCTTGAAAGGGACAGCATTTCTAATTACATGCAAGAGGTCCTTCTAATTGCTTTTGACTATGCAACTCTGAAAATAATGAATTGTGAAAAATGAGCAAATTCAGACAAATTAGCCAATATTTCCTCAGATTGCAACTGGGGGGGGGGGGGGGGAGGAGATTGATAATGGCTGCATTCCTGTAATTCACAAGCTACATTTGCTCATTGAGTGTATGCCTCAGCCTACTCAGAGAATTTCAGATGTAATTGCAAAAGGTTTTATGTACTGGCTTTTAGGTAAGAAATTGTAATATAATATAGTGAATTTAATACCAGCCTTAAATGAGCAGTAATTAAAATGGTGAATTGAAATATCATAGCTGAAATACGATGCAGGATGGAGGAAACATAGCACTTTGCCAAGAACATTGATGGTTTGTCTTTTAAATGATACAGTATTTTAATCAGGTTCTCACAGCTATAATGGCTGAGCTGAACCTATAAAATGCATGTGGGATCCAAAAGGGATTTTGGCAACAGTAATATAGTAGGAGCATCAATTATTCTTTCAGTGACAATTAGGGTGTCAGGTTCCGATGTTATCTCAAATAAATTTCATTCCCAAACACAAAGTCTTTAATGAAATCTTTCGTTTATTGAAAAATTACGATCTAGTCCTGAACTCATTTGCAGCCGAATCTGACCCTCTGATCCCAAACCCCTCCCTTTCCGTTCCACAAATCTCAGTGTCTCATTGGCCATCTTCCAAGTCAGTCTTTCTCTCGTCTACTTCAAGTCACAGGAATTTTCCCCCTCCCCCCATCACCTAGGTGACGTTATCAGCCAGGGAAGAAGAACTAGGTGAAAAGCCAAGCTGCTACTTCTAATAGGGTGTTGTGGTTTTTTGTTCCATTCATGTCAGCACTGGAGCAATCATAACTTGGAGTGCTGACATAGGGGATGAATTGACAATGAACTCCAACACAAAGCATGTAAAATATCAGCATGATGTGTTTACCCTACAGAAGGTTTCACCTAAATTTATCTCAGGAATTTAATGTTTCTTTTTTGTTTTCCAAATTAGCTCTAGTAAATGAGCTTCCTTTTATTTTCTTCATTTTAAAAGAATTTCTATTCAATTTTTCAGGTGTCAGTAACTGAGTAAAATGTAGGGTAAATAAATGATAACTTTAATATGTTTTCTCTCTCTTACCAAGTGGCCATGAGATTGTTTTTGGCATATCGTCTTAAAAATATATGATGCACCAAAAATGGGAACAGATTATTGTCCCTAATCTTTCATTCTTTCATGATTTATTTAGAATATTTTCAGGATTTAAATCTGCAGTTCATGTTGATTTTAAACACCATGGCTCATTTCATAACTTTCTAAAACTTTGCTACTGCATTAATATTGAATTAAAAAGTATCTCATCTATGCCAATAAAGGGGATAGTAGGACTGAAAACTGACAGGTTTGGGAGTTCAAAAAAGCTGCTACAGGAATAATTTTGTAGTAGAAAAACCATTATTATTCCAACCCAGATAGTGATTGGTGACTTCAAAGATTTTCTTGAAAAGATGAAATAAAACATTTTAAATATTTAAAAAAATGTTTTTAATGTTTGTGAAATGTTCTTGCCTGCCTTACTAAAGGCATAGTTAATAATAGATACACACATCTATATACCTCTTGATCACACCTTGAGAAAAGGCAGGAATGTAAAATATTGTGAACAAAATAATAGATGTCTTGAGTCAATCATGTAATTTTCATTCTGCTTGCCCCAAATACCTGTTTATCCCTTTGGAGTACATTGTCTTCAGCATTTTATCCAAAAACAGTTGATTGGTCTCTCATAGATTTTCACACAATCAGTCCCAGCATCTGGATTTGGAACAAATGCCCAGAAAGTTACTTATTCCTTGTCCTTCTCTATTTTTCTTTTCCCTTTTTCTTGATTGAGTTCTGAACATTCAGAATGTATATTTAAGAAATATATGAATCAGAATAAACAATTATTTGCTGCACATACTTTTTCTAGCCAAACAAAAACCCCTGTTATTTTTAAGTTATATGAGAAGACCATCATTTTGGGATAACTTTTGTAGCAATTAAACTCTGTCCATGAATTATTAAGTATACTCATTTTCACTGCTTGTGAGTTGAAAGGTTTGCTTTCATTGCACACACCACTGAAAAGAGGTAATTAGAGCATCAAAGGCAGTGAAGCATCTTATTACTTAAAGCTTTGCCTGAAATGTTATCATTTGGCTGTATTGTCCTTTAGCAAGAGTAGACAAATCTTACTTATAGAGGAAACCATTATCTTTTCAATTATGAGAATAGAATTTTTGCTTTTTCTTCCAGAAATATGGTTATAATCTCTGGCTATTTAGAACAGATGGCCATATTAAAATGTGATATAAAAATATCAGACTCCAAAATTGGAGTTTTGTTTGGGTTTCAGTATTTATTTTACATTCAGAAGCATCATTAAGCTAATAAAAATAAAAACTGGTTTTCATTCCATTTCTTTGTGTTGTATTCTATGCTGCAAATTAACCATTGGGTCCTTGGTGCTCTCTGAGCTTTGCTGTCCTCTTGCAGACATTTCATTACCCAACTAGGTAACATCATCATGCTAGAAGGGAGTAGAGTTTGGTCTCTGTTTATATACATGCCCTGTCCGTGTTGATGGCAGTGTTTTTGGTGGTTCCTTGATTAGGTTTTTACTGTTTGTCTGTTAGTAGTTCCTTGTTTACTGCTTGATTGTTGGTCTAGTATTAATCTTGGTGCTAATCTCTCCTTATCTAGATGTTGAAGGCTGGCAAGGAGGTATTTCAGTCTTTATTTCTTTTTGAGCTTTTGGTTGTTTCTTTTAAATGGTATGTATATGTCATTTATCTCTAAGTACCTGCTGGTGGCTGATTTGCCTGAGTGTGTCAGACTTCCAGGAATTCTCTAATGTTAATCTAGGATGTTCACAGTTCCCCAGTTGAAATTATGGTGAAGTCTGTCCGTGTCTTCTCCAATTAAGGAGTTTTCATCACGTCTTGTGACTGCTAGTTATGTTCATAGATACGTTCTGCTAGACGTCTGCAAAACTCTCTTAAGGATCTGCAAAATCAAAATTATTTGCCAGCCTGTGTTAAAAAATCAATACAATATTAAAATTCCATCTCATAATGATGAGATGGCATGATAGTAGCAGCAGTGAATCTATCAATTTGAATTTTAATACAGTAAATATTGATAAATATACAAAGTGGCCTTTGAAGCCACTGAATTGTATAAACGCCATAAATATGAATGATGTGTGATCCTCTTAAGATGATATCAATAATTGTACAAATTATCTGGTCATATAAAAGTTAATGTTTAAGAAAAAAAACTATTTCTGCAAATCCTGCAAATAGTTATCAAGTACAGAATGCACAGGCAGTCCTTGCTTAGCAACCACTCATTCAGTGACTGAAGTTACAACAGCACTGAACAATCATCAAAATTATGGGCATTTAGCATCTCCACAGTCATGAGATCATGATTTGTCAACCGGTGTACAATTATGACTGTTGCAGCATCCCACCGTCACATATTTCTCAGTTGCAATGTTCATTGCCGGCTTCCAACAAGAAAAATTAATGGGGAAGCAAACAGGAAATCACAAGTCACACTGTTCTGACCTAGGCTTCCTGAGAAAGCATAAATCACAACCTTAGTCCCAAAAAAACCTCTTTTATTGAGATGGCTGTGAATTATGGTCATTCACAGCCCGTAATGATTCACAAACAGTCTGTGAAGATTCCGACAGATGTCTGCTCGAGTTGACACAGTCTTTCAGGGTAATGTTGATAAGCACCCACCTTTATCTCCCTTTAAATGCTGCCAGAGACCTAATTGTCAATTAGTTTTGCAAGGCCAAACAGAGCACAGAGTCAAATGGACTTCTCAGAGCTTGAATTGACAATATGAACTAATTGCTTCCTGAAAAGGCTCGTGTCCGTTTGCTCCTCTTTTATGTCTTATGGGAGGAGCCAATCATCTCCAAGCCTTACTCCCAAGTCGCCCTTTTTTTCTTAATTGTTCTTGCTTTCTGGTAGCACTGCGCATGCACACACTGGGAACAAGCTCACACTGTTCTTCTGCCTCGCTGATGCCAGATTCTGGAGGCTCAGGAGCAGTGGTGGGTTGCTCCCGGTTCAGTCTGGTTTTATAAAACCAGTACTAAAACCAGCGGGAGGCTCTGTCCTCCCACCACAACATCATCATGTGTGATCTGCGCAAGTTCCTGTTACGCTCCCATTGCAAACTGGTAGTAAAGGTAAGTAGAATCCACCCCTGCTCCAGAGGCAGCACATACCAGATGGCCTTGGCTCCTTTTCTGTCTCCGACGCAGAACCCTCGTCCGAGCCTTCCCCAGACTCCAGGACTGATCCACATTCCTCCCCAACCTCCTCACTGTCTGAATCTGCTGCCAGCTCTGCTGGCCGCTGGCGGGCCACAACACACACTCACGTGATGTCGCACTTAATGACGATGCTTGATTTCCTTAATGACTGCAACTGAAATTGCTGTTGTAAGTTTCTATGATCAAGTAATCTTTTGTTTTGCAACTGCGTTGCTTAGTGACAGAATTCCCAGTTCCAAATGAAGATAAGAGCCCTGGTGGCACAGTAGTTAGAATGCAGTATTGTAGGCAAACTCTGCCCATAGTCTGGAGTTTGATTCTGACGGGGCCCAAAGTTGACTCAGCCTTCCCTCCTTCTAAGGTCAATAAAATGAGGACTCAGATTGTTGGGGTCAATATGCTGACATTGTAAATTGCCCAGAGAGTGCTGTAAAGTACTGTGGGGTGGTATATAAGTCTAAGTGCTATTGCTATTGCTATCTCTGTTGGAAAATTCTGTTCTTTTTATTTGTAGGAATTCTAGATAAATTGTCAACATTTCTCTATGTTTACCTCCGGTTCTTCCTGAATGCTGCTGTTCTGCACCAATCGCTGTGTATCTTGCATTTTATTTTAGATCAAATCAATTTTATATAGCCAATTATGGCAGATTAAAAAGAATTAAATAAATATAAATTAGCAGCTTAAAAATCCTCAGGTATTAACCGTTCTATTTCTATTGGTAGATTTATGTAAATGCTGCAAAATAGGCTTGTCTTTTTCCAAGATTAAAAGTATATACCATGCTAAAAATATCAGATCATATGCCTGTGTAGGAAATTTAACTACAGCAAAGAACATGTTGTCAAACAAAGAATAGAGATTTCATCCAAACTTCTGAATGATTTTATCTGACTGTGATTATGAATCAGGAAGGAAAGAGGGACAGTTTATCCTTTATGTAAAAATAGTACAGTTATTACTTTTATAGTCACCCAAGCAATTTGTTTTATTTTGGGCTACCAGACAACTTTCTGTGTTATTACTTAATAGGATAACTATGCAATGTGTTCAATGTACCAGTAACTTATTCCCTAAAGCTTTACTATAGTACTATAGAATTGTAAACAAACAAACAAATAAAAACCTTACTTAAATAATTTGGCATTGTTTTGCATGGCTGTGGTTTCAGCAGGTAATAGTTGACATGGAAGCATAGTTAATGTAATTTAATCAGTTATTTATTTATATTTCCATAAACATGATTTGTAGTGACTGTATGGACACCATCCTAATCTTTTTCTAGTAATAATGTATAGCTTTTCCATGGACATTCCAGAAATTATCTTGATCCCTTCCACGTACCTGATCTGTTGTCTTCTATTTTGCTCAAATTTGCCAAGCATAATAAGTTTTTTCAGACATCACAACTTATATCACGTGCCGTAAATATGTGAGTTTCTGCTTGCTGATCATTGCCTCAAGGGAGCAGTCACTTTTTATTTCATCCAGAACTGATTATCATTCTTCATGCATTTCATAGCATTCCTAGTAACTGTCTCCAAATCCATAATTTGAAGGTATTTTTCGCTTTCTCACTGTTCACTTTTCATAGTTTTATTATTACTACTTTAAAGACCATTATTTTGACAGATCTGGTCACTGTTGTAATTGAAATCTCCTTATGACCAGAGCTTTCTATGGCTCTGATAGAATCTGATAGAAACCCAGTGCAAAACACCATCTCGCATATATTAAGCACACAGGTTGCATTCAGTTCAGATTTCCCTGGCAGATTTTACAAGCAAGTACAACCTGAATATTTGCATTATTCTTGCCTTATGTTATCTATTTTGAGATTAAGCAGCTTCTTGAAACTCTATACAGCACAGTTACTGAACTTTTTCCTCTCTACTTATATTATGCCGGATGAGTGTTTTCTGCTTGGAAATGTATAAACTCTGCAATGTTGGCTTAATATATATGCATGTTGCTCTGTTTTGAAAACATGCTTTCAAATCTGGAATTAAGACAGAATTTGCAGATATAGGCAGAAACTCCCTCTGTGATTGAAATTGGCAGATAGCTTTTTTTTACTTTTTTATTTTTGGCCCCCATTAGGGCCATTTATCTTGCATAGACAGGTTTTACTATGCTTCCTTTGTTCTGTATTAAAATAATATATTTTTTAAAATAGTTAGGCCTATCTACGGTAGGTCTTTATAGTTTCTAGCCATTATCTCCAATCTGTGGATTTTCTTTCCAGTTCTCATTCACAAACTTCCTCTGCAGTCTTTGAAAATGCTTCCTCAGAGAAATCAAACAAAGGTCTACTCCCAAATTATTCTTATCAGGAAAAGTGTTTATTTTTGTTTCTGCATGCAACCAAGTGATAGAAAGCCATGGCTGAATGCAGGCTCTCGTAATGTTATGCTTCATTATCTAAACTTCATTATCTAAACAGTACAATAAGCAGGCATTTTAATTTTTCCTATAGGCCCCAATCTCAACAAGAAGGTGTCACGTCCTCTACAACCTAGTCACGGATGACGGTAGCCTTATTACATGCTATTCTGACAGCAACAGGCAAGAGTCCAGGGCTAACAGGAGTCTGGTTATCTGTTCCAGAGGGTAAATACAGAAGGCAAGAGATGGGATAGCTCTTAAACATCATTCCCAGCTCAACTCTGTCTATTACAGTTCCGATAAAGGAATCTGCCCATACTCTTCCCCTCCTTCCCACATGTTTAAACTGTTCAAGAACAGACAGATGCTATTAAGCGATAAATGAAGAACAATCACTTTTATTAAATATCCAAATTCCATCTAAACATTAAGTCTGTAGTATGTTTTGTTTTGTAAAAAAGGAAGCATCTTCCATTAAATGGCTATCACAGGCATTACTATTGTTTAGAAGCTGTTTCCCAAGAGGAGAACTATAATTGTTCTGTTCCATGGAGTGGAAAAATGTGTATATAATGAATCTTGAGTGGGCAACTGCTATTTAAAGTGTTATATAAACATATAACAATTATTGTAGTTCAGTACATAGCGGGAATACTGTTTAATCATTCATTCACTCACTCACTCACTCTTTTGCCATTTTCTGTTTCTTTGAATAATAAATAAATTATGCATCAATTTTTCTTCCATTATTACTAGAGTGGATCCTGGAGGAGCACAATAGTACTTTTTTTAGAGCTATTTCAGTCAGTCTTTCAAATGGGATATGATACTGAAACTACAGTACTTTGGTCACTTTGATGAAAGACCTAAACTGGAAAATGGGTGGCAGAGTTTGGGGCTACTAAGCTTCCTGGATATGCCTAAAAAAACAAACCTGATAAACTCAGATTTAGCAGCAAGACACCTCATTTTAGTTATATTTAATACTGCAACGTGCTCTACATGAGGCTATCCAGGAAACATTATTTGTTTTCACTTAGTTATATAACAATAGTTTAAAAGAAACGAAATGCAGGGCATTGTTTTTATTTGCAATACTTGTGTTATTATTTGTGTATCTCTTTTAAAAATTAATAAAATATATAATAAAAAAGCATATACAGCTAGTCCTTGACTGCAACAGTTCATTTAGTGACTGTTAGAAATTACAATCACACTGAAAAAAGTGACTTAGAAACGTTTTTCATACTTATAACTGTTGCAGCATCCCTGTGATCATGTGATAAAAATTCAGACACCAACTGACTCATATTTATGACAGCTGCAGTGTCCCGGGGTCATGTAATTCTCTTTTTGTGACCTTCTGACAAGAAAAGTCAATGAGGAAGCCAGGTTTGCTTAGCAACCATGTTACTAACTTAACAACTGCAGAGATTCATTTAACAACTGTGGCGAGAAAGGTCATAAAATGGGGCACTTAACAACTTTCTTGTTTAACAACAGAAATTTTGGGCTCAATTTTGGTCATAAATCAAGAACTACACATAGAAGTTGCAGTTACTGTAGGATAAAATGTGTCAGCTAGGCTGCTAACTAATTCAGGTTGCATAAACCTTGTGATGCCTGTACTGAAAGATCTACATGCCTGGCTTAATTTAAGGTTTAGTTAGTATGTAAAGCTCTAAACAGCTTAGGGCCTGCTTATCGAAGGACTGGCTCTTCTTTGAACC
Organism: Ptyas mucosa; assembly: GCA_012654045.1. Classification (NCBI taxonomy): domain Eukaryota; kingdom Metazoa; phylum Chordata; class Lepidosauria; order Squamata; family Colubridae; genus Ptyas; species Ptyas mucosa. The sequence goes on along the minus strand of WNWU01000016.1, from coordinate 34,575,483 downwards.
TTGCTGTTTGTTAAGATCCTTGGCAGAAGCATGGGTCTTTGTGGAGGAATAGGGAAAAGCAATGGGAAAAGTGATGACATATATGCAGCACACAACTTATGTACAGTTTATGTATTTGTTTCAGACAGTGAGAGTCAACTATTTAATATTGGTATTTGTGTGATAGCATCATTATTTTCTGCAGATAGCTCAGGAAAAAAGATTTTTCTGCAGATGCTCTAGAGAAGTTTCTTGCAGATACCCCAGCTGTTGGGAAGTTCATCGTTCAAAAATGCAGGAGAAAGCCTTCTCCTGTATGGTTCCTGGATTAATATGTACTCCATTATGACTGCATTTAATTTTTTCACTCTCTCAGACTTTGGGAAACTTTTCAAGGTGCAACTCTTAGGGTAGATTGTTAATTTTATTGTTAGTTCTTTCTTTTTCTTTTTCTTTTATTTATATTTATATGCCGCCCTTCTCCGGAGACTCAGGGCGGCTTACAATGCGTTAAGCAATAGCCTTCATACTTTTGTCTATTTTATACAAAGTCAGCTTATTGCCCCCACAAACCGGGTCCTCATTTTACCCACCTTAGAAAGGATGGAAGGCTGAGTCAACCTTGAGCCTGGTGAGATTCGAACTCACAGTAATTGCAGGCAGCTGGATGTTAAATGCTGCCTTAGTAGGAGGCATTAGCCTCCTACGCCACTCAGGCTCCTAGTAATCATTTATAGACATGTTTATATATACCATTAGGGTTTTACATTTTTTTGTTAGCTGCCTTGAATGTATCCTGGAGTTGAAAGGCAAGATGTATACAAAATAAAAAATAAATAATCCTTTTTTTTAAAAAAAGAGAAACATAGAGTACTTTTTATAAATAATTCAGTAAATGCCTAATTCGTATACATTTATTGTGGAAACATTAACAGAAAGCCCTTGCGAATGATACTCTGTGGTCATATTCTATAGGGCATGCTATTCATATCCTTATTTACCTGTTTAGCCATACATCCATTTAATGGATAGCATGTTCCCCCATAAAACAATGATTCACTGTGTCCAACATTCATTGCAGCCTTTCATGTTTCACTCCTTTCCAGATCAGTGTTCATCTACTTCGATGCAAACTGCACTGGAACAAATGAGATATATTCCTGCCCAATGGTTTGGGGTTGAATATGTTTTTGTGAATGTGACTTCTGAAAGTATGGAATGGTGGTGTTTGCCCTCCCTCCTATTCAAAATCCCATTTTTATGATCTTGCCTTTCTTTCTACCCTAAACACATGAATACCATCAACTCTGCAGTAAAAATCAAGTACAGGCTGCCCTCCAATTTCATGTATCAATATTGCTTGAAATTAATGAACAAATTTGGTTTGGTTGTCATATGTCGAATCACTCTGCAGGAATGTGTATTTCTGGGTTGAGCGCATCCTCTTTCGTCTCTCTGTGTGCCTCGGCACACGTTGGCAGTCGGGTCATGCAGACTAACTCTTTCCCTTTTCCCTCCTCTCCCTAACAGGTGACCTCATGCATTTGCCACCGTATCTTCGGATGGACTTTTTGTTAAACCGAGGCGTTCCAGGCACTAGCAGAGACTTGGGACAGACCTGCCTGGAACCCCAAAAAAGCCGAACCTTGAAGCGCCCAGCCGTCTTGGAGCCAGTCCCTGTGGAGGCTTCCTCCACGAGAGAAGCACAGTCATGGCAATCTGGTGGCGTAGCAACATTACCTCAGCGAGAAGGAGCTGAGCTAGGACAGGCAGCAAAAATGAGCAGCTCCCAAGAATCCCTCCTGGACTCTCGGAGCCACTTAAAAGGAAACAATCCCTACGCAAAATCTTATACCCTTGTATAACGAAAAGAGAGCATGGCTGGACAGTGGCTGTACATACTTAATAATTATTTAAAAATCCAATCAAAGCTACCTTTTTTATTGAATACCAATATTTATAATTAAAGAAGAAGATTGCCAAAATATTTGGGACAAAAATGCAACTGACAGACAGTGCAAAGACTCTCCTGCTTTTTTTCTGTCTGAGTGTGAGCTTCATCTGAATGAACCTCCTCAATTTTTTAAGAAAAGGGAGTCCACTTTTTTCTGATATTCACAAGCTTTTGTGTTTTTACTGATTTTCTACAAAGTGCATGGGGACTAAATAAAATATTTTAAACTGGGAGTTCCATCACACACAATTAAGAAAGAAAACAATTTTAAAAAAAGGAAAGCACTCTATTTGTGAATTTAACAGGGATATTTATTTTAAAAAAGGCAAAAAAAGTCTTTTGTCATGTTTTGCACATTTTTTTTTAAACTAGCAAATGGGTCGTTGATCAATTCTTTTTTCACTGTTAATTAGAATGAGTGCTGTGTGTCAGTGAAGTGGGGAAGGGAAGGGGCATCAATTTGATTTGGCATCTCTTTTCTTTTTATATTAATTTAATGAGACACTCTTTGCATTTTGTCTATGCGAAATAAAAGGGTCTTCTGCCTTTATCTGTGCATCTGTATTGCCTTCCCTTATTCACACTGTGTTCATTTAGCACAGGTAATTTCATTTTTTGTAGACTTGTAATCTCTATAGACTTGCCTAGAAAAAGTTTTTAATCATTGGGGAGGTTATAATAAAACTCGGGCTGACATATAACAAGATGAGCTTGAGTTTATAGTTATAAAATGTATAATTATTCATCATTTATTTATGTTTTTCTTGTGTTCATTTAGTTCTATCTCCAATAGACAGTTATATTAAAAGGTACGAGAAGCAATGTTCTCCTGGGTTACATTGCTTAGGGACTAAAAGAAGAAAATAACTTTTATTTTCTTTGCCAGGTAGAACATGAAGCTGATGGATAGAAAGGGTATGGTTTTTATTAAAGCCCAAAACTTTCTAGGAACAATGTGAAGCA
>WNWU01000016.1:34452295-34572187 GCA_012654045.1 Ptyas mucosa | reverse complement strand
ACTTTAAGACTTGTGGATTTCAACTCCCAGAGTTCCTCAGCCAGCTTGCTGGCTGAGGAACTCTGGGAGTTGAAGTCCACAAGTCTTAAAGTTGCCAAGGTTGGGGACCCCTGATCTAGTTCATGCCTTAGCTCTCTCTCCTCCTGAAGATGGTCAGTCCCAGCATCTGCAATGCAGAACAATTACATCACACATGTTAATGGTCCACAATCCTGAACCTCTCAGACCACCCATTTAGAGACACATTGATAAAATAATACCAGTAACAATAAGAACCTCATCAAAAGGAAAACTGCCAACTTTAAAATCTAACTTAAATAGTTTTTAGTCATTTCTTTTCTCTGTGTCAGATGAAATGTAGGATTGCAGTTTAAACCTATGGGGTTACAGTTTAAGTTGTTCATAGAAATACTGTTAAATATTTCAGACTGTTTTCCCTTTCTCTATCCTAATCAAAGAAGCTAATTAAATCAAGGAAGTAGGGAAATTGTTTTATTTTGTTTTTATATATCTTTTACAGAAAAAGAGTACACTCAACAAATCATCTAGATGTTTGAATTGTAAGATCCAATTCCATATAGAGTCTGCAAGTCAGTAAAATATTACCATCTGTTGAAGACAAATTATATTTTGAACATTTATATATTTTGATTGCATCAAAAAATTTAGGTGACTTTTTATTGTTTATAATCATCATCACAGAATCTTAGTTATTAAAATGATTAATATGATTTTGAAATACACCTAGAGACCATAAACAAACAACAAAAGATAATTCTTGTTATTTCATTTGCTGTGTCCTTGCAAAGCCCCAATATCAAACACCTGGTTACAGCTGTGAGAACCAACTGTAGACTATGAGACAGGGATTAAAAATTCCTATAGCAGCAAGGTTTTTGCTTCAATCTCCCCGCATGTGTATGTTGAACAATTTCTTTGCAGTGCATGAATGCAAAACATCTTTTCATCAGAATGACTATTAGAAGCGACTCTCCTTTCTTCTCTTTTACATGACAATGATCACATAACCATTCCTATTTTAGCAATTTAAGATTTTCAATTATGATGTTACTTGTTTTTACCCCATTCTTTCTGTGGCATTTGTTTAATATTTGTTAAACTAAAGTACTGATAATGTATAACCTTTTAATTTATAACAGGAGACAACTGAGTGGCTATTCTTCTAGCCTTCTAGCCTTAAGATTCTGCTAATCCTATGAATATTTACAATGACTGGCTTGAAGAGAATAACAAACTAGATGGCTATCAAATGTATCAGGTTCTATACAATGACTATGTGCATATAGCTGGATGAACTTTCCATGGTGAATGAACTCTTTGGGAATTTATTTTAAAATGTATAGAGAGCTAAAATAATTTTATTTGAAATATAAAATGAATTATAATTTTAATGCTTTCGAATGTATGTTTAAGATGTTTTTTCTGTTTGTTCTTTACACTATTTTTCATATTCACTATTATTTTTCCAGCCAGTGTCTTAAACCAGTGCCAGATGCATTTACTAGTTCTCAATAAATGTTGAAGGCTGTCCTGTGTTCCTGACACTGAGCAGTCTTTGGATTTGATGCTAAACTTCAGAAGCAAAACATTTAAAAAATTTTAAAGCACTACCTTTGGAAGTCAGAAAGCATAAATGTCACCTTCTGTACAACATAGTGTTGATTTCCGAAATGTGCTGAAGATATCAACAGAATGAAATGAAAGAGGAAACAAATTTGCTTTTCTTTTGCTGATGTGTATATCTGCAAATGGAGCAGATTTAGTCACAGAGGTATCAACCATGCAAATCATATATTGTAAAAAGAAAATTCCCCAAATTAAACAAGACGACAGACAACCGAAGCTTACCCCTGGAACAGTTCAATCTAATATTAGATCTACCAAGATGAAAAGTACATGTTCCTTACTTCTGTCTAAATGTAAACATGACTAGATCATATTATAGCTCCCCTAATCAATTTAGAGCTCTCAGTGACATTTGTTATCATTGGCTATAGCATCCTTTTTGACCATCTATGACAATTGAGAATTGAGGCACTGCTGTGCAGTAATTCTATTCCTTCCTAAGTGGGCTATTCCAATCAGTCGATGATGAAAGAGAGGTTAAGTCTTTGGGCAATTCAGTGTCGGGGTACCCCAGGGCTCAGCCCTTTCTTCTGTTAGAAGTGGTTTAGGCGAGTATCATCACTATAAATCTCCATCAATGAAATGGAAGCTTTGACCTTGTGTCAAAATGAGAGATCAAAGGGAGTAGAACTGACTAAGTCTGAATACCAACAAGATGAAGTTGCTGTTAGGTCTCAGGTACCACATAGGTTCAATCTATTGCTTTTGATAGGATTGTGATTCCCCTGAAGGAGTAGGTGCACAGTGTGTGCATTTTTGACTTGCAGCTCTTGCTATAACCTTTCTTGGACTGAGATGCATTGAAGACTGCAACTTAAATCATTTAAATTTCCTGGTTAGATTTCTGACATTTATTCTGTGTGTGGCTGCCCTTGACAATGACACAGAAGCTACAACTGCATGGAATGTGGCTCCCAGTCTGTCAACTGATACCTAACTGATTTAGAAGAGTTATATCTATACTGTAGAAACTACATTGCTTCTAGCTTCAATGCAAGATATCACCTGTTTCTTATATACCTTTAAGGCTTCTTTGGGATTGCAAGACAATAGGTCCAAGCCAAGGTGAAATGTCAAAAAGGATTTTATTGAAAAACATCAAGAGTTACAGAAAAAGAAATGGATATCAATACATATTGCTTCAGCTTTCAGAAATCCCAGAAAGGACAGCACAGACCCTTTAGACCCAGCAATTGTGCAGCACCTTTTCTTCTCAAAACTTGAGGTCTATACCAAGGTTCAACTTTCTTAGGAATTTCCTACTTTTTAATACTTTTCTAAAGACTCAGGGTACATAAGCAGTAACCTGGAAATGGTTTGGTAGCCCACTTTCCCACTGACTTGGTTAAAATTTGAGACCTTTGACTTTCTGACAGATATATTTTTAAGTAAAGCAATGTCCCTAAGCAAAATAAAGCAAAACAAAGTCAAGAATAGTCTGCTGATATATCTTGTCAAAAAATAAAACAAAACTGGGAATTCAGACTTTGCAAACAAATTTATTACATCCAAATTGCCTCAGCTTAATACCCCTTTCTATATCCTATATGTCCAAAGGGAAAAAGGGCTCCACAACACTATCTTGCTAGTCTTTCCCAATGCCAGCGTGGTGCTCATGAGGAGATTAGCAGGCAGAGACCCAGAGGAAGGCATTTTCAACCAAAGCCAGCTGACTTTGGAACCCCAGCTCCCCTAGAGGCCAAGAAGACTGCCACTCTGTCAAACTTTTTATAAACTTTAGAAAGTCTATAAAAATGGGGGTCTTTTGCAAGCCTTTAGTGTGGAGAACATCAATTAGGCAGAGTGAAGTGGTGGAATTTTAAGTGCACTTTTAACTAATTACTATTATTATGTTTTTATAAATGTAAGTTTTCTAGAGTGTCACAAAAGGCAGCATGCAAGTGGCTGCACAAATAATACATTATCTATGTATCAAATTCACTGTATGGAACCAACTAGACAAGGAATGATCTGCATTTGGTTGGTTAAAGAAATGTCCTTGGAATTCCAAAATGAAATTATTTCACAATAGAAGGTCCATCTTTCCATGGTCTTACAAGTAAACTGGGGGCCTACTGTTTTATTATCCATAAAGATTACTTCAAGTCAACTTCTTGTCAAATGGTAATCAAATCACCATTGAGTTTTCTGTCAGTTTAGGAAGCTTGTATGGCCTTTTCCCAGCTGCAATGTTCTATTATTTCTACTGTTCCAATAAGCATGTTGGTTCATCTGAGATGACTTATTCTGGATCTCTCTGCAGTTTTTATGAGCACAAACAAATACCGGGCACAAGTGCCTTTTTGGATTTTTCCACAAAATGTAAAATCATTGAATCTCCTGCACAGATTTTGGCCCCCTCATAACTAAATAAGTGGAAGAAGACCACATTCTATCTATGGCAATGCCTCTAGAATTGTTTTCTATGAAGAAATGTTCTAGAGGCATCTCCAGGGGTAGATGATAGTTTTGATAGATAGAAATAGAACTTTCAAAGAAAATTATTTTTCTGCTAGGGGTTAGACTAATCCAAACCATACTATCTCTTTCCTTTCTCTAGCGAGAATAGAGAACTTTCACCCCTCATGTGCTGTACAGCTTTAATTTTGTTCAGTTTTAGATTCCATAAAACTTGTTGATTTTTCTGTGGCTAGAAATAACTTTAATTGGCTTCTTGGGGCTTATAATGTAGAAGTCATTTACAATGCATGGTATCATACCCTGGGAAAATACTTCATTTCATTGTTCCTCTGCCAATATGATCTAATAATAAAAGTTGTACCTCCCACCTTAAAGAGAGTGCTTTTATGGACTATTCCAAAGTGGCTTCTGTGGTTGGTTTATTAAGCTCTTCTTTGCCAGTAAACAATATTTGAAATAAATTACTCTTGACTTGAAAGTCATTCCAGCATTGAGTAGTACAAAAACCAGCTAAGAAACCTGAAAACCAAAACTGTTTTCAGAGAAAACTGAAGATTCTTCTTGCTAAGGAAATTCTAGAACACTTGGTTATTTCTATAAATATTTTTAAAGCTGAAAACAAAGTCAATGAATGCAAACCTATTCATATAAAAATAAAATAAAATGCTGGAGCAACTGTTCCAAGTGTTTGCATTGAGGAAAAGAAAATCAACTTATTCAAATGGCAGTAGTGGGGATAGGAGATTTTCTTGATCAAATGAAAAATTAAGCTTTTAAAAATACATTTTATTTCCACTTATTTCCACTTTATTTCTGCCTTTGCTATGAAGCATTCTTGATTCTTTCCCAAAAGTAACTTTATAGCTGCCATTTGAGAAATGTAAGTAGTAACTGATCCAAAATCATTTGCTGGGATTTATGTTTATGAGAAGAAGTGAATTAAGAATTTAACTGAGTCTACATATTAAAAAAATATTTGAAAAAAAACCCCTCCGTTTTACTCAATAATTCCCAGCCTGGAAGCAAGCGCTCCAGGGCAGCATAAGAGGTATAATCATCCAGATTCATTTTTGAAGCTTATAGGAAGAATCCCAAAAGTAATGGCTACTATACATGTTAGCTGCTGTTTCATGAAGCTAGGAAAAATGTTATTCACCTACAAAATGGCTGTTCTGTCTTCATAGCAACTTGGTTAGACCTTTATAGTACAAGCTTTATTAACCTGTAAATATTTGATGCCTTAGCTGGATTTATTTTAGTATTAAATGGGTTTGTACTGCTCTAAAAGAAAGGCTGTCTTATGAGGGAATTTATAATACGTTTTTAAATGCTAGCCTTGTTTAGCAGGATGGTGGCAATGACTTATACTTTAGGTCACTGGTGGGATTCAAGTAATTTAACAACCTGTTCTCTGCCCTAATGATTTCTTCCAAAAACCAGTTTGCCAAACTGCTCAGAAAGTTAACAACCGTCTCTCCCGAAGTGGTGCGAACCGGCTGAATCCCACCACTGCTTTAGGTCCATGATGGATTTTTACTTCCTGCCACTCTATTTCCAATAGCATGCAAATCATGATAGGCAATCAGTCAGAAGTCAGCCTTCTCCTTCACAGATCCTACTCCTTTCCAAATAAACTACAAGTTATAGCCTGGTTAGGTAAACTGTGACTCTCTTAGTTCCCACTATCTTGTTCCACTCCCTTCCAATAAACTCTATAACTTTTGATATAGATCCAAGGTAAAAATAGTGTTGAACTGTAACAGTGGCATACATATTTTAAATGATATATGCATTTGTATTTTTCAAATTTGCTACTTTGAGCATAATAAATCAAAATCAAAGGGTAATATAATTAGTATTTATAGCTTTCACTTTATCACTATGTTTATGGCGTTCATATATCTGCTCAAAATTGCTGTGGAAAGCTGAATTCAACAAATGTTCAGCATTTGTCTCCTGGCCAACCCACTGTACTTCTCCCTTCCTTGATAAACAGAAGTTACTTGAAAGAGGGTTGTTGGGGAAACCTAAACTGTCCTTATTGTACAGTGACACAAAATGTTTGCTGGTTTATAAGTAGTCAAGAATGATTTAAGTATTTTACATCAGTATGCTACCTATTTCTACTGACAAAAAATATTTCAAAGTATCCCAATTTAGTATATGTGAATAAGAAATGGCAAATATATTTTGGTGTAAACAACATTGAAAAATTATTTAACGAGACCCGTTCATTTGGATGGGGACATATTTGGAAAGCTATTTAACAAATCAGTATCACATATTCAGTAATCCAAATACTGTAACTCATTTATAATGTTTATGGAAGTTCACATGGTCTTGTTCTCATCCTGCTATTCTTTAAAAGTTGATTTTGTGTTCATTTGACATTAGTCCACCTAAAGGGGAAACAAATACCAATAGAACATGTTAATCATGATGCTCTTAAATCCATTGTTTCTGCAGGAATTCATTTACTAATTAACTGTGTTTTGTGTAGAGTTCAAGGTGAAGCACATAGCGTTCCTCCTTGCTGGTTTTCTGTACAGCAATGGCCATTTGAAGTAAAATAAAGGAACCTAGAGTTCTCCTTGGAGAAGATGTGAGTAAATAAAAGATAGATTTACATGGATCAGAGATTGAAGGAAGCATGAAGAAGAAACTCAAACCCACTCTACTTTTGTTTACTATGAGATGGGACAAGAGAAACTTGGACAGACTTTTTAAAGTTTCTGTTACAATAATAAAGCAGCATCCCTGAAATGTCTGTTTCTTAATATGGCCTATCTCAAAAGGCAGACATATAGATTGGACTAATTGGACTAAGTGACCAATGTCACCCAATTTACCTCTGTGGCTCAGGATGAATTGTAACTTGTCCCTCTACTGCTAGTCCAACACCTACTGTAAATGACTACTCCAACTTGTTTTAGGATCTGGTAATCTAACATACAAATTATTGTGGAAATTTGCTGCAGTCTTTTAGGCCATCACTTCTTCAATACAAATTTTAGCTACAGCTTTATCATTTGCAATATAAAAATACTGGGTAGGAAAGAGGAATGACATATTTAAAAATATAATATGAAGAAGAAAAGACGGATATATTTATCTCTTAAAACCTGGAATCTGGCATTATCAAATGAATTTGTTGATTCATGACAAATAAAAAAAATGTTTCTCAATGTCTTACTGATTTGCAACATTTGTGTCAATTACTATATCTAAAAATTTGTGTAATGTGGTCCTAAAGAATACAACTGAATGTGATATTTCTTGGGATGCAATCATTTGAGATGATTTTGTACAGTGTACTATGATGGAACCATTTTGGATAAAGATAAACTCTATAGAAATTCATCTTTACATAAAATATAAACTCTAAAATGTAATTATAGATTATTATCTAATTTTAAACCAAACATACTTGTTTCCAAATCTACTTCAGCCAAATACTTGTGCTTATAAAATCCTAAGTACCTTGTAATGTACTTAAACTAGTAAAAATAACAATTGCCAGTTTCTAGGGAAAGAAAGATCTTTTAACAATTTACAATGGCACAAAGAGTAGGAAGAGAAATGGCCTGTAGAAAATTTACCACAAATTCAGAACACTATTTGTCCAACTTTTATAACATATACCATTTTAATTTATGGTTGTAAACCAATTTAAGAAATATTGAAGTTCAGCACAATACATGTTAAAAAGAATGCCACCTATTAATACCCTAGTATCAGCAAGGTTCAAGATTAAGACAGTAAAACTACTATTGAATTATTTTAATACTTGACCATATATAGAAAAAGCAATGGAATAAAACTCTATGACCTTCCTTGTAGTAACTGAAAATTCATGTGGTCGTAGATTGATTTTGTAATCATTCTCCATCTTACTATTAGATTTGGCTCAGAGAGATATTAATTAACCAGTGACACTACATATAAGATGGGGGGTTCCGAAGCATGAGTGCAGTTGCCTCTGTTTTCTCCAATTATACATCGACAAATCAATTATGATTTGAGTATATGCTCCATTCCATGTGATGTTCTGGCAACCTGAAATAGATATAAAGATCCTCCTCTTAGTTCTTTCTCTTAAAAGGCAAGGGTGATATGCAAAATATGGATGGTCTATAGCCAATACCCTCCATCTGATTTAAAGCTCACCCATCTCAAAACCTCTGAGAAACACCCCCACACCCCCATGAAGTGTAAACATTCAGGAGTGCAAGCAGTTAAGTTTCTGAAATCCCTGATATCACGAATAAAAATGCAGTGGTAATATAGAAAAGATCAGGCCAACTTGAAGAAAATGGATTTCCAAATCATATAAAATTTAAAATTGCAGTAAGCTGATTCTTGATAAAAATGGGAATATATTTATCTCCTCTTGGCAACAATATGGAAGCAATTTGCTACTGCTTTTATTTTAGATGCTTTTACAGGCAAAAACTGGCAAGCTGAATCTAGACCTCATCAATTTAAGTAAAGCTACAGTCAAGGAGAAAATACAGAAGAATAGAATAGAATAGAATAGAATAGAATAGAATAGAATAGAATAGAATAGAATAGAATAGAATAGAATAGAATAGAATAGAATAGAATAGAATAGAATAGAATAGAATAGAATAATGACAGTTGGAAAAACCTTTGAAGTGAAAACTTCCAATGTTGGAGCACCCACAACTTCTGGAGGCAAGTTGTTCCACTGATTAATTGTTCTAAGTTGTCAGGAAATTTCTCCTTAGTTCTAGGTTGCTTCTCTCCTTGATTAGTTTCCATTAGTTTCGTGTCCTGCCCTCAGATGCTTTGGAGAATAGCTTGAAAGAGCCTCCTTTTCCTTTTCTCTTGTACTTCTCTCTTTCTCTCTCCAACCCAGCTCTTACTGATCTGACCACAAAACCTTTTGATATTAGACTCATGACTTCATGAAATACTGTTTTATGATACATATTTTTCTAATAATAATAATCTGTGGAATTAATGCTGAATTTGATAAGAAATCATGTTTCAGGGAAATAGCAATCCATCTTGGAGAGCAGATACAGCAAGTTATCTGTACCTTAACTTTCTTATTCATCCTGAAGCCCATTCCACCAACACTCTGGATATGGTGAATCTAGCAACAGTAAGTAATATAAGCAAAGAAAAACTTTACTTTTGAAGCTGATACTGGAAAGGTCCTCCTTGTCTAAAAATAAATACATTGAAACCTAGGACAACTTTAATTACACCTTAGAGGATCTGCAGTCTTTGGCTTGATGATGTATTTATTCATCAGGAGAACTAGGAGGAAAACAACAAAAATGAAATGAAGGGAAGTTGTTAGGGGAAAAAATATGTTAAGTCCAATTTACTCAAATAGTGTCTATAGCAGGCAGGAGACCTCATGGAAAAAGAAAAAGAAAACTCAGGAGAGCATTAACTTTGCCATTAAGCTAAATCTCTTGGCATAATGGGTTTGTTTGTTTGCTGGCCATAATATGAGCAGTTACTTTTTTAGAAAATGGAAATCTTTATGTCAGAAGTTCAAAATTAAAACTGAATTCACTCATATAGCTAATTCACACATAAACATTACTAGATGTTCGCAGCATGTCAGTTTTACACCCTCCCTGATTCATATATTTGAAATCCAAAATTTTCTATATCCTATTCAAAAGAAAATGTATTGATTTTGAGAAAATTCTTGGTTAAATAACAGGCTCCCTCCTTTTCCAAATCCTCACTGTTAGGTATTGAAAGTATATAGTTGTGTTAAGCCCTGCTAAAGTGAAACTAACCTTTAGATGATCCTCACTGTTCTCTTCAACTGTTTTGGAGGGGAACTTTGAACGTTCATATTTGGGCGGGTTTTTCAAGCATTATGATTGGTTAAGATACTGTGGGCCCAAAATATAAATTACAGGCATTTGCCTGCTGTTCCTCAGTTCCAGTTTTGAGTCAATAAATCCTGTTGTATCTATGCTGGTCTGGTTCTTGCCTACTACAGTCCACTATACAATACTCACCCAACTAAATCAGCTAGAAAAAGCCATGCAGCACATATTTGCCAGCCATTACAAATAAATTAGAACTTTATCAGGAAAACAATCCAAATTTAGCATCACAGAAATATGATTTAACAGACAGGGATTCACTTATGAGCCCAGCACTGAAAGTCTAGATGGACAATTATTGCTTTCTTGCCATTTTAATATTTTTACTCTCAAATCCTTTATTTTCCATTTACAGTATAGAACAATCTCTACATTTTTTTATTTTTTTCTTAAAAAACAGACCTAATTACTTTTACATATATTGCTACTCATAGCTCCAATGACTCCATTGGAGATCACTGCATCAGATGAAATGAGATGAGGCCAGAAAATGAAATTAGCCAAGGTATCTCAATTGGCTTCTTTACAATTTCAAGTTGATTGGTCATCAAGTAATTTTGTTTACTAAATATTAGATCTCTGTTTGCTGAATCAATGCAATAAAAAATAAAATATTGAAAACTAGTGAAAAATAAAACCAAGAAAAAGTTGTGATATAGGAACCTTTCAAATGCAACGAAGAGTTGCTTGGAGTGCATTCCTAAGAACTGAAATGGCTATAAAGTGAAGGCTCATTCCCAAACTGAGCGAAACCCAATCTTCCAAGTCATATAGAGCTTTAAACCAGCAGCTACTGCAGTTTCATTCATAAAGGTGTGATATGATCTTTTTTTGTTCTTCCAAGGACTTCCCTGCCTTCTGAGCTATGTCCAGAGTAGCTACAAAGGCAGTACACACAGAGTCTATTATAATAGTCAATTGATAGTTTAGGGTACATGCAACAAAGTTTTAAGATAATTTTCTTCCAAGGAGTTAAGTTCACAAATAAATGGAAGTTGATAAAAAGCACTCCAGGCCACTTCTCAATCTGGGAAACCAAAAATATATTTTAAATTCCAAAACATCCATGAATAATACTCATCTCCTTCTGGGAGAGTTTGGTTCTGTTCAGAACAGAGAGACTTGTTAGTTCTTTGGAACTGTGATTACTAACAGTGAGAACTTTTGAGCAATCTGGTTTCTATTTCATATTATTAGTCATCTATCTATGTAGTCACTAAAAGTTGACATGGACTTGATGGCACATAATCAATCGATCAATCAATCAACCAAGCAAGACATTACTGACCTCTGGCAAGCAAACAGAAGATTCCACCATTATCTAAAGATGTTATAGAGAAATAATGTGTGTGTCATCAGCATACTAATAATCTCCAGCTACACATATCCTGGTAATCTCCATCTGTGGTTTCATGGAGATATTGAAAATCACTAAAGATAGGATGGACCAGGTCAAATAACAAATATGTCCATAAACATCATATACTGCAGTTTGGCAGTTTGATTCTCACCAGGCTCAAGGTTGACTCAACCTTCCATCCTTCTGAGGTCGGTAAAATTCCAAGGTCCCCAGATTGTTGGGAGCAATATGCTGACTCTGCAAACTGTTTAGAAAGGGCACTGTGAAGTGGTATATACCCTATTTTTTGGAGTATAAGATGCACTTTAGTTTTTGAGGAGGAAAATTTAAAAAAAGCTGATTGGTGGGTGGATCGGCCTCCCAGAATACCCCCAATCAGCTGTTCCCAGAGGTGAATTTTAGCAACAGGTTCATTGGTTGTGAGCTCTGTGTCTTGCTTTTTTTCCCCAGCCTTTGAAACTTCTGAAACTCTGATTCAGAAAAAAAAAATTTTTTTGCCTCTGAAAGCCTCCGAAACAGAGCTTCAGAAAAAAAGCCTTTTTTTCTGAAGCTCTGTTTGGAGGCTTTTTTTCTGAAGCTTCTTTCAGAAGCTTTTATTCTGAAGGATTATCTGTATTCTGTTCAATCTCCTTTCTTTGGTATTGGTATATAGATTAACCTCTTCCGATCTGTTGGTTATTGTGTCATTCTTCAGATTTGTTAGCATACTTTGGTTAGAACCTTTACTGATTCTTCTTTTGTTGCTTGCCGTATTATTTTAGATAAAAGCCTTGCAGAGGCTTTTTTTCTCAAGCTTCGTTTCTGAGGCTTTTTTTCTCAAGCTTCTTTCAGAGGCTTCTTTCAGCCTCTGAAATCTCCATTTGCGAGGTTGGGTGTGGCTACATTTGGAGTATAAGACGCACCATGATTTTTCACTCTCTTTTTTGGGGGAAAAGATGCGTCTTATACTCCGAAAAATACAGTAAATCTAAGTGTTATTACTATTCTTGAGAAATAGGGATAGAAACACTGCAAAAGTGTACCTCCTATTCCCAGACCTCATAAGTGGTCTAGAAGTATATCACAACAGATGGTACCAAAAGTCACAAAAAGGTATAAAAGAATAAAGTTATACTTTTCCCACCTTTCAAACCAAGATAAACAATTTACCCATCCAACACAGTCTTAATCTCACTGCCCTGTCTGGATCCCACTCTGGAGTCCAAATGATTTGAGATATTGATCAAAAATAGAACTTAAACATATAAATATTTTTGTTCAATTTATTATCTCAATCTCACTACTGTATATCCGGATCACAATAATAAAACAAAAATGTATAGATATTTGCAGGGAGGATAAAGGACATCTTCAATAGGACAGAATGACTTTTCATTCACAGATGTTAAGTACTGTGGTTTTTTTAGGCTGTCTTTTCCTATGTAAAATCATGAAGATCTGCTGCCAGGCCATATAGACAATACTAACTTTACAGCTTGAATTGGTCATCCCGCCCCAAATTTCTGGATTATAGAAAGGGAGGAAAGGGGAAGATGGCATAATTCAGTTGTAACTGTTGGTTGCCTCTGCTGTGAGGCACGTCCTATTTCAAACAGCTCCTCACAATTTAATGGCAAAAAAGAGCTGCTTTGGAGAACAAGAAAATAGACTGGTTTTATTTATTTATTTATTTATTTATTTTTAAATTTCTATACCGCCCTTCTCCCTGGGGACTCAGGGCGGTGTACAGCCAAGTAAAAACACATAATATAAACAATTAAAAACCAATTAAAAAGAATATCTAAATTTGGCCCAGAAATTTAAAAAACACCCCACTTTAAAATCATTTAAAAGGCTTCGCTTAGGCCAGCCCGGCTTGTTGGAAAAAAAATGTTTTAAGGGCCCGGCGGAAGGCACGGAGGTCATGGATTTTTCTTATCTCAGGGGGAAGCTGATTCCAGAGGGTAGGAGCTCCCACAGAGAAGGCCCTCCCCCTGGGGGTCACCAGCCTACATTGCTTGGCTGATGGCACCCCGAGGAGACCCTCTCTGTGGGAGCGCACGGGTCGATGGGAGGTTGTCGGTGGCAGAAAGCGGTCTCGTAGATAACTGGGCCCTATGCCATGGAGCGGTTTTATGGCATTATCATTTATATAGAGATATTTGGACTATGTGAGTAATAATGCTAGGTGAGTAAATAATGCTAAGTAAGTAATAATAGTGACCATCACCCCCGCCCTTTGGAACATTCTTGGGATGTTCTCCCACCAAGAGGTGAGATGGGTCCCCCTTTTCCTGGCCTTTGGGGCTGTCTGACGACCTGGCTCTGCCAATTCGCTTGAGGCTTGCAGAGGTGTACACAACCTTGGAGTTGGTTAATGCCTTGAAGGCCTCCCCTGACCTTTAAACTAATTATCCTAGTCTTGTTTTAACTGCCTTTTGGTGGGATACAATATTTATATGGTTTTTAAGTGTTTATGTTTTTAATTGTAC
This sequence comes from Ptyas mucosa, assembly GCA_012654045.1. Lineage (NCBI taxonomy): Eukaryota > Metazoa > Chordata > Lepidosauria > Squamata > Colubridae > Ptyas > Ptyas mucosa. The sequence goes on along the minus strand of WNWU01000016.1, from coordinate 34,558,409 downwards.
ACTGGGCAGTTTCTAAATTTGATATGTAAATAAATAATGCTAGACATTTCTCTGTAACATTTGTAGATCGTGGTGGGATCCCCAGAATGCTTTCCAAAAGGGAATTATCCCATAGGCCCGTAATGGTGTACCTATAGTGGCATGCGGAGCCATGTTGCCTGTCACATGTGGCATCACCCGTTCCTCTTCCGGGTTTCTAGTGCGCATGCGCACACGACAATCAGCCGGCCTTTGTACAGCAGTGCTGGAAACCAGAAGAGCTGGTCTGTGAGCGGGGAATGAGGCTTCCTTGAACTTTGGAATTGGGAGTGTCCAGAAAGAAGGAGGACCAATGGGAATTATCCCTTCTGCAGCATCATTGGTCTCTGGACAGAGTCTCCCTTGACTTCACCCACTGGAGGAGAGAGTTCCACGCAGAGAAGAAGCCCAAGTTGGTTATTCAGGCCAAGATCCCCCCTCCCACTTTCTCCAATTCTCTCTCTCCACAGAACTGTCTCCTCCTTCAGGTGAAGTCCCAAAGGACTCTGTCCGGAGACCATTGACACTCAAGCAGGGAGAGTTCTCATTGGTACTGCACCTCATTCTGGCCCCTCCCATCTCAAAAGTCCAAAATAAACACTTCTTTCCACCAATGCAGAACTGCAGATTCCTCCTCTGGGGCTGGAAGCATCTGGCCAGATAAACATGCATGTGAGCATGCGCCCCATGAACATGCGGGCCGTCAGCTGATCGGTGCGTGCACATGTGTGGCAGTAACTGGAAGACTTGCTGGCCGGTGCACATGCATGCCCTGGAAACCACAAGTACCTTGTCCGGTGCACACATGGCCCCTGGGCAGTTCCTCTTCCTGGTCGTGGCCCTGATGAGTGTGTGTTCCCTTTTCAGCACTTGGTGTCATGTACGCACACAAAATCTTATGTGCAGCACAGCTGCAAGGCCTGAGGTTAGGGCAGACTGTGTTGGATCAGCTGTGATCTCTAACAGCTACCTTTGATGTTAAAAGAGGAATGCTTTGTATAGAGCATTATTTTCAGTGAGTCATGGACATGTACATCCTTCCTTCTTTTAGAAGGACAGGTAAAATAATATTCAATTGTCTTATCACTAATAGATGGAATGAAGTGAGGGACAATGAGGGACTGATCAGGACATCTTGCCCTTTCCTCTTAATTCAATAGGTTTGCATTTGGAATATATTATTTGACATGTAGTGGAAATGACCATCAGTCACCAGGGTTATTTAACCATGGGCCACTATTTGCAGCTGGCAGTATGCCTGAGTCCACATGTTTTTGCATCAGCTGTCCACTTACAGCCCCCACAGTGAAGATGGAATTCTTCCTAATAGATATTGATGTTGCTGAAGTAGATGGTTGGTGAGAAATGATGTTTCTAAAACATGTATTGCTTACTTCATCACAAAAATATTTCTTCTAGCCTGATAACAAACTGACCCAAAATAAAGACATTTACCAAAACCTCTTCCCACGCCCCTTCAGCAGTCCCTTCTATGCTGACAGTGTAAATAATCATTCTTTTCACTCAAACAACTTTGTTTAATTTTAGCAATTGCTATAGCACATTGCTCAAAAATGGGAATTGATGGTTTTGAATTCAGGTTTGGAGGCTCGGTTCATTTATTTATTTATGAACTGAGCATTTTCAGATAAATCTTCAGTTATGGACAATCACTTTTCTTGAGTCTTGAAAAGACCACTTCCCTCAGGTTCAAAGGAGGGCAGTAAATGAATAATGTATGCTGTTGTCATCTACAGTACTTATCAGCACACACATACTGGAAATGAGCACGAAGAGCCAGATGGAGCATCAATCTTTTGACTGCTATGAAAAGTCCTAACTAGCAGTTTTCCATTCTATTAAACATCTAATGTACTGGGCTACATCTCTTCTCATTTCTTCTCCAACCATCTAGAGAGAAATAGACTAATGACAAGGGAATGAAAATATTCTCTGTATGCAGTACGTATTCCATGTGTAAGCAAATACCAGGTTTGCAGAATCTACTTTTTATTATTATGGTTGGTTGCAGAGTCAGCCAGATGTTTAAACTGGATTGGGCATTTTTTCCACCTTTCAAATCTTTCTCAAGGGTCTGGGATAGGCACATGTGATTGTCTGGTGATATTAAAGGTATCATGTCAGGGTTTAAACTGTTCCAAGTAAAGCTGCCTTTCGTAGTTGACTGATGGCAATTTTATCAATGCCAATGGTATTCAACTAGTGCTACAGATGTTATATAATCTGGAACACCTATTACTGTTGGTACTATCTTTGCTTCTTTTGCCACAATTGTCCTTCTTCTGTTGATCTTTATATTTTGTGATTTTTTTTCTCAGTTCTTTCTGTTATATTTTGCAGTCTCCAGGTACTGCCACATCCACTATCCAGACTTTTTTGTCTTTCTTATCAATAATTCTTAATTCTGGGTTGTTATGTGGCAGGTGCCTGTCTGTTTGAATTCTAAGGTCCCAGGACACTTTAGCTTCATTTTCTATTATACTGTCTATTTTGTTATTCATCAGTTCTTGTTTGGAGGCAAATGGTATTACTTGCAGATCTTCCAATGCATCATTGCTGCTACTTTGTCATGTTGTTGTTTGTAATCAATCCATATGGTTGCGGCAGCTGATTGGGTGGTCCACTGTTTCTTCATCTTCTTTGCAGAGACATCACTTGCTCTTTGTTGCTTTCTTCTCAGTTCTGACTTTACATGCATTTGTTCTCAAGACTTGATCTTATGCAGCCAAAATTAGTCCCTCGGTCTTTTTCTTCATTCCTGCTCTTGCCAGATCTTATTGTTACTTCATTCACCTCCTAATTTATTTATATACTGGCCATGTAATACTTTCCTTGCTATGTCTCTTCTAATCTTCATTTGGTGTTTCTCATAGGCCTGTTTTTTCTCTTTGATATTCATGGTATACTAGCGATACTTTCAATGCTCCCCCCCCCCCCCAGCTCTCTGGTGTACTCAGAACATTCCATGGCCACCTCCTTAGTAAATAGAGTCTGTCAATGTTGATGTATGGATGAATAGCATGTTTCATTATCATTATTTTTCTGGTCTTCCTAGCCAGGACTTCTACTTTAACTTGAGTTCAGTCCACTATTCCAGCTGTATATCTAATAACTGGAATTGCCCAGGTATTAATCACCTTAATACTACTTCCTCCACTTAGTTTGGACTTTAAGATCTTCTTCACTCTTCTGATGTATTAACCATTAATCTTCTTCTTGACTTCACTGTGCTTGATGTTTTCAGCCTGAAGGATGGCCAGGTATTTGTAGTCATTTTCTTCATCCAGGCTCTTGAAGTTATTTCCATAGGGCACATTGATTCCTTTAATTTTCATCATTTCCCCCTTTTGATCATGGGAATGACACATTTGTCCAGTGCAAACTGCATGTATATTCTGACAGTTTTAAACAACATTTTCACCTAAGATGGTGTTTCTCCATGCAGCTTCAGATCATTCATGTAACGAAGATAAGATAGCCTGACAGGTGGGGTTTCTTATGTTTCAAAGCCAGTATTCATTACATGTTCAGCCAGTATTCAGTGCATGTTCAGTACTGTTGACAGAGGAATCAGTGTAATGACAAATAGTAGTAGTGATAGTGGGTGTCCTTGAAAGATTCCTCTCTTGATATTAACCTCACCCAATCATTGATCAACAACTTTGTCTTCCATTATGCTATCAGTCTTTGCATAAAGCTTCTAATGTTTCTACTGACCCTTGTTAGTTCTAGACACTTGATTATCAATCATGTGGCAAAGAGTTGAATGCCTTCTATTAGTCAATCAAAGCTACAATCAGATTGGTTTTCCTTCTCTTGCATTTTTCCTGAATCATATTGCTGCTGCTGCTGCTGCTGCTGCTGCTGCTGCTGCTTCTTCTTCTTCTTCTTCTTCTTCTTCTTCTTATTATTATTATTATTATTATTATTATTATTATTATTATTATTATTTTTATACCGCCCTTCTTCTTTCGGACTCAGGGCGGTGAACAGCGAAATAAAACATTTCTACACAAAATAGTTAAAATAGTTTTAAAAATAATTAAATGAAATTTGGCCCATAATTTAAAACATTTCAATTTAAAATCAGTATCAAACTTTAAAACCAACGTAGAGCCAGGCCAGCCTATTGTAGTTGGCCAGTCATGAGTTGACCTTTTGTTTCGGCAGTTTCCTTTCTGCTCAGGTGGAAAGAGTTGGGTTTCAACTAGATGTTGTTGGTTTGCATCAGCTATCACATCAGTTAGCAGTTTGAAAGTTGTTGATAATCAGGTTAATTTTTAATTTTCTGGTGCTGCCCCTTTTGTTGGATCTTTCAGGATCAGGTAGGTTTTGCAAATGTTAGCCACTCTTCAATTTCACAGCCTTGTAATATGTTGTTAAATTTCTTGGCAATGAGTGGATGGAGACTACTCAGGTGCTTCAACCAAAGCCCATGCAATTCATGTTTACCTGATGCTGATCAATTATTTCTTCCTTGCCCTTTTTCCACCATTTCGGCTATTGTTACAAGTTCTTTCATTTCAGCTTCTTTTTTTTTCTACCTTCTTTGTCTGAGCTATATTCTTACTGGATTGTCCCATATCTGTGCCTAGAACTGCACTGTTTCTTCTTTGTTGGCTGGGTCATTACAGTTTGTCCATTGATGGATTGGTAGAAACATTTCTGATTCCAATGAAAATGGAAATTCTGCCTGTAGTGTGCAGTTTGAGTTTTGTATCTGATGGTTTTCCTGGCCTGGGCTGTTATTTGCTGCTTTATTATTTTCACTGCTTCCTTGATTTTCCTTGTGTCTCGCTGATATTTTTTGATTACCGTATATACTCGAGTATAAGTCGACCCGAATATAAGCCAAGGCACCCAATTTTACCACAAAAAAACTGGGAAAACTTATTGACTCGAGTATAAGCCAGGGGTGGGAAATGCAGCGGCTACTGGTAAATTTCAAAATAAAAATAGATACCAATAAAATTACACTAATTGAGGCATCAGTAGGTTAAATGTTTTTGAATATTGATTTCAAAGAAAAACGATAAACTAGCTCTGTAAGTGGAAAAGAGGATCAACAAAAACAAAAATCTTGTTGCTATGATGAAGAGAAGCAGTTGTGAAATGAGTGACACGGTTGTTAAGAATGCTACAATGGGCATAAATGATGACCAGTCATAAGTGCGAAGACTGGTCAAAAGTGCGAGGACTCTTTCTTCTCTGTCTCTCTCTCTGTCTCTCTATCTCTCTCTCTCTCTCATACACACACACACACGCACCCCTGGTCTGAGCAGCGGCTGCTGCAGGAGAAGGAAGAAACTGCTCCAAGAGGGGCAGCGGGCTGGCCTGGAAGTGTCACGTCCCCCATCATGGGCTGGATGCAAGCAACAGGACCTGAAGTGGAGGGGAAGGCAAGTGGGCAGCAGTCGCCCAAAGGCCCCATGAAAGCCAAGTGTACCAAGCCCAAAAGGCGAGCAAGCCTCGCCATGTTTCCCCGAGATGGCTCTTCAGTCAAGCACAGCGGATCTCCCTTCCCCACTGCCAGCATCAGCCTTACATCTGCCTCCCCTCCCAGGGCTGCCCATGCACATCCCAGAAGAGGAGCAGTCTCGGCTCCAGCAGCAGTGGTGGGAGAAGGAAGAAAGCAAGCAGCCCCTCTCAGCCCTGGCGCCATCACTCCTCTCAGCCCCAGTGCAATGGTTGCATCTCCCCCAAGGGCCAGTGGGAAGCAACTCTCTCCCACACAAAGGCTGGATTCCCACCATGAGCGACAAGAAAAACTAATCAGTCCTCAGGTAGGATGGGGAAAGTTTCTCTTCCTTCCTCGTGAATTAAAAACCCATATTAGAGCTGAGGAGGAGGGGGGGTTGCTGCACAAAAGCCCCAAAGGCCGTGCAAAGTTGCAAACCTCGGGTGAGCTTGCAAAACAAACTCAATGAACCCGCAAGGAGGAGGAGGAGGAGAAAGTTGCTGTTGCCTTGCCTTCCCTCTTGCCGCTCCGAGCCCTGCCCAGCCTCAAAGCTGGTGGAGGAGGAGGGGGGCTGCTTGGTGTGATGCCTCCATTCTTCCCCCCTCCTCTTTCCATGGGCAGCATCTCGGCCTTGCAGCTGCCGTGGTCTGCCCCGTGCAAGCCGCGGGCATTGCATCAGTGTGCTGGAGGCAAGCGGAGCCACAGAACAGTTTTGCAGAGGAGGTAGAGTAGCGCAGCAGTGGCTGTCCACACCCTGTTTCTTGCCAGCCAGATAGGAGAAAGGGGGGAGAGGAGGGTGGGAGGGGTGTTTGGGTCTTCCTGGCCTTTGCTGGGCACTCTCCCCCCTCCCACTTGCTTCTGAAAAACATGAGAGGCATTTCGGGCAAAGGTATCAGCTGCTGCATCTCCCCCAAGGGCATGGGGGTTAGGGTTAGCCGGACACTGACTTTGGAAGGCAAGCGGGTATGGGGGACCACCAGGAAGGCAGTGTGGAAGGCAGGCAAGCATGAAAGGGCTGCAGGGGAGTAAGCTGCTAGCTCCTTCCCAACAGCCCTGCCATGCTTGCCTGCCTTCCATGTGGCCTTCCGCTTGCCTACCTTTGCAAGCTGCCCCGGGGATGCTGGGAAGGCCATGTGGAAGGCAGGGAAGCATGGCAGGACTGTGGGCTGTGGACTGGTTCGGGGGCATGGCCAGTCAGCTGTTGCTACCAGTTTGGCGAACCAGCCCCAATCTCCGCTACAGATTCTCCTGAACCGGTCTGAACCGGTAGCAGTTCACCCCTGATCTGATCTTATTTTTCAACCCAATCTTCCATTTTGATTATGCATTGTTTAGTTTTTTTTCTTCCTTTTTGATTTCTCATCCATGATCTTCAGTTATAACTGCAGCCATGCTGTACATCAACTATTTTTTTTTCTTGCAATGAGCTGGTTCTTATATTCACTATTACACTATTGGCATCTTTTAATTCCTGTGCTAGCTTTTTTTTTCACAAGCATCAATGCAGGCAGCCTTATCTATAGCATCATGAGACTTCTAATGTTCTGGAAAGCAAAGCCAATTGTGTGTATAGTATTGTAGGGTTTCCTCACAAGATACAAGGGGGAAGATTTCCAGTTGGCTGGAACTTTCATTCACCCTACCTCTGGGATTTGTTTCCTTCTTTCAGAGGCCAAAGAAGAGGAAGAGCTTTTTTATTCCACAAAAGTGGCCAGATTTCCCCCCCCCTTTTTTTTTTGTAAAAAGTATGGCAGGATAAAAAGTGAGAATTTGTTGCCTCTGTGTTTTGGGGTTCTCTCATTGATTAGCTGAAGAGAATGCGAGCTGGTTCAAACTTTGAACATTGCATGAGAGTACAAAAATACTTCTACTATTTGGCAGAAATGGCGAAGATTTCTGCATATCTTAAAGACTATTCAAATGAAAGATATATAAAGGAGCGGAAAAGTTGGATAGATTATATTCAGAACAAATATTGTAACAAGAAATTTCAATTAGCTTACGAATGAAATATTTTGTAGAAATTGTTATATTAATTAGAATATTGTTGTTTTATTATTAGGAGTTAAAGTTCAAGGTTAATGATGTGTTATTATATTGTTAGATAATTTTAGTTTGGTGTTTGTACTTGTAATACCCTGAGCTAATCCTGGGAAGTCAGGGGGGGAGGGGGAGGGTTGGGAAGGGTGGGATGGGGGGGAAGGGGAGGGTTGAGAAGGGAGGGATGGCGGGGAGGGGGGAGGGGGGAGGGGGGAAATTAATTTTGTAATTTGTAAAACTTTTTAATTAAAAAAAATACTTCTACTACTATATGTCTTTTAATTGCAAAGCTGGTGGTAAAGAAGCTGGTGTTGTCTTTTATGGTAACAGCTTCCTTTGCTTATTTGTAAATGATCAAGAACTTACTCTATATCACTTTCAGGCCACATTTTAAAAAAGAAACATGGTGATCAATGTCAAACTCTCTCACATTCTTCTCATCTCCACCCTTTCAGTCTGATGCAGGTCCATTAATGAACACTTATGAGCACAGCTGCTTATCCAGCTGGTAATCCTCTTAACTGTGGTAACATTCAGCCCATTGTAATAACCTTGGTTACACGGATAAAATGTGAGACTTCAACAAAATTAATCTACAAAGTATATTGCTTTTTTAAAATCTTCTTATGTCTGGATGGCCCAAATGTGTTTTTATTTTCTCCTAAGATAATTCCAACATACAGAGTGTATGGAATATGTGTCTTTTGGGCGTGGAGCTTGTTTTTAAAGACTTCAGGCAGAAATACCTGACTTCCATTACATAACACTTCAAGACCATTTATTTGGCACAGAGTTGTTATCTCATTTTATTTTACCTTGCAGTTGGAAGCATATCTTATTTTAGTTCCTTTTCTTTGTGAATTTTTAATGTATAATGTACCGGTAGTTTGATGTATGATTTTTTTAATGGTAAAAAACTTACAGCATTTGACTTATCTCCAAAGAAAGCACTGTGACAACAAGAAGGTCTATATTTTTATTGCTTTCATCAGTCTTTCCAAATAAAGCTGTCACCTTAGTAAATTGTCTTCTTTTTCAGAAACAACGCAAAAAGACACTTGTATCAGTTTGGCAGAATTATGGAAACCCTTATTTAGAATATCACAGATTGATCTTTTGTTCAGATTCCACCATCAAATATTACTTATTGCTGTGTCTGTTAAATCAAGGTTTTATTATAAACAACATCATTTGTACCAACGGCATAGTTATACAAATGAGGCAAGTTGGAGGAAATAAATTTGAATTTAATAAATGTTTAGATTTAACGGAGAATCCGTCACATTGAATGGTGCATTAAGTCAATGTTTTATTTTATAGCTACCTATGTAGCATGTTAAGTATTTATGCTGATTTTAAATATGTAAAAGCCTTCAGTGTAATTTAGAATTTCCTGGTATCTTCTCGCTAAAAATCAGATTGAAACTGAATCCAGTAGTTAATTTGCCTGAAAGCATTGTTCCCAAACCTGGACAAATTTCGGTTCTATGAATTTCCTAGATTTTTTCAAGTAGCATAGCTACAACAGGAGTTAGTCAGCACAATTGGTAATTGCCTAAAGTGGAAAATACTGCTGTAGAGAAAACATATCTATGTACAGAAACTTAGGACTGCATTGTTTGAAGGCCCTGAAAATCTGTCATCTATTTTGTTCTTTGTTGCTCCAGACTGTTTGGTTGGAGAAAGGTATTAATAGTATATTTTTAAAAACTGGTGGACTTTTCTCTTCATGAATGGTCTCAAGTATAGTATGGACAGCAATTTATTGGGGATATTCCAGTCAATTTCCTGAAAGATCAATTGGTTGGACTAATGTCCTACACATATGATTCCCTTCCCCAATTGTTCTTATTCCTGATAGTTGCTATAGGTGCTTTTTCCAAAAGACAACTGAACTTTCTTGGTTTTTTTTCTTTTAAAAACATTTCACTTCTCATCCAAGAAGCTTCTTCAGTTCTTCAGAATTGAAGAAGCTTCTTGGATGAGAAGCAAAATATTTTCAAAGAAAAAAAACCCAAGAAAATCCAGTTGCCTTTTGGGAAAAACATCTTTGGGTCAACCATGACCTGGATGGTTGAGAATCTGAATAGACGGATCTATGGAGTTTTGTCTTGTCACATCCTACCTTGCCTTCACAACACTGTGCAAGGGACTAGACCATCTTATGCAACTGGATAGGATATCATCTGAAAGGTAGCAGCAGGTATAGGATAGTCCAAAAGACTTTCCACTAAAACAAAATTCTAGTTCTATTTAAGAAATGTGGTATTTTTTTCATATAGAACATTGCAATGAAGAAAATAATGTCTGCATCTATGGCACGCAAATTAGATGAGAAACAGAGAGAGATGAAATAGCCTACAGCCCTGACATAATAATCTGTTCATATGCAGAAGTGATCCTGTCTCTTGCAATTAAGCATCTCCATGAAAGATTTTGAGGGAAGAAATTGTAGTTACAATCTAGAGGAAGAAGCACTACTATGCGTGCCATTTAACTACATGCAAACTAGGTAAAGTTATAGAGGAATCTGCTGGGTTAGAGAGTAGCAGTTATGTGATTTAAAATTTTACTTTAGGAAAGCTCTACTTGGTTTGCAAGTTTGAAATATGTCTCAGAAGCCTACACAGAAATTTACTTAAGAAAGAAGTAAATATCTTTAGTGCAGCAATATAGTCCTATTCTGAGAGCAAAGGGAAGCATTGTTGTGGACCTTTAAAACACAACCTTTTGCTTAGTTGTTAACTAAAAACATAAACCACAGATCAAGGAGGATCAATAAGTAGAAATAAAAGCCATTTGCTTTTCAGAGCAATCTTAGTTGCTGACAAATTTTTTCTCCTCCTTCTGAAAGTCAGCAAAAGTTGGCAAAAAAACAAAACAAAGTAAGATCACTCATTTGCTGAATGATAGAAGACTTTCCCCTTTATATTCTCTGGCAGAAAGTTAAAGGTCTCAATGGCAGAGTAGGAGATCTTTACACTGTCTAGGTTAGTCCTCTTGATCATCCTTTATCTCTTTTTTCACCTTGATGTGGTGATGTTCTACCAAGTATATGGTAGAACTTCTAGGAGAGAAATGACAATTTGGAAGTTGGATTTGTGATCCAATTACCATAAGACTTTATTGAACTATTTCCTCCTTATTTAAATGACATATTATTTTGCCCTCATTTTAACAACTAAGAAAGAGTCACATCCCTTTTTACCTAAGAAAAGAAAGGATGACCACAATGATGTCCAAAGAATTCTGAGTGACAGAAAAAGCTCATAAATTTGGCAAGCTGTTTTAGCATTTATTCTGATGAGATACATCCTCTCTTCTGCAGCGTGCCTTGCTTTTGTTTTGCAAAATCAATATGGCGGTAAGTCTGTTTCAAATCGTTAGAATTTAACGCTGTGTTAAAGCCCTATTGATTTCTACAACCCTGGCACTTTGATCTCGACCATATTATATGAAACACTCCATTGATTTGAACACCACCAATTATGGCCATAGTGATTTTATATATTCCAGATAATGATCCCTTAAAGTTGGAGATTTACAAGAGTTTGAAGAGGAGAAAAACAAAAGCTTTACAAAGTGAAAGGAGCATTTCATGTGAACACAAAGCCTTTGTTCATAAAGGAATGAGTGCTGAAAGTATTGAAATTAGTGCAATAAGATATGTATAAGTGATTTAAGCATGTCTATTTTGTGCATCCAAAATAGGCCCCAAGTAACTCCAGTATAAACTGTCTATCTTGCTTTTTTGATTCATCAGACTACAGAATTGTTAAAAAATCAAACTGAGTCCTTAAGACTATATCATTATCATCATTTTAGCCATTGTCTATCCACTGCAGGATGAAGGCCCCTTGGCCAATGGATCTTAATGGAAGGTGATATAATAAAGGAAATTGAACAGCATGTTAAATGTGGTTGGCAGGCATTTGGCAAGTTATGCATAATTTTCAAGAACAAACTTCCCCTAGGCTTGAAGAGAAAAGTTTTCGACCATTGCGTGCTATCTGCTTTAACATACGCTACTGAAACACGGACACTAACTTCACAATCAATACAAAAGCTATTAATGGTGCAAGGAACCATGGAAAGATACATGCTCAGCATTATAAAACAAGATAGAAAGACCTGCGCATGGATTAGAGAACGAACAAAACTATATGACATCATCAAGAAAGTAAAAGAATTGAAATGGAAATGGGCTGGTCACATAGCAAGAAGAACTGAGGGCAGGTGGACCAAGGCAGTCATAGAATGGATCCCACTTGATAAAAAGCATCCATAAAGAGACCTAAAACAAGATGGACCCATGACATCAGCAAGTATTATGGGCCCAATTGGCAAAAGAAAGCTCAGGACCATATTGGTTGGAAGAATATATAACACAACCATTTAAGAGTAGTCTAATGAAGCCCCTTGGGAGACACTCTGGTTCAGCAGTTAAACATGTTGAGCTCGTCAGCTGAAAGCCTGATAGCCTGGATTCAAAACCTGAGTGCTACATGACTGGGTGAGCTCCCATTATTTGCCCCAATACCTGCCCACTTAGTAATTGAAAGTATGCAAATGTGAGTAGAGAAATAGGTACCACTTTGGTGGGAAGATAACAATGTTCCAAGTGCCTCGGTGTATAGTCATGCTGGCCACATGATCACAGAAATGTCTTTGGATGATGTTGGCTGCCTTGGCTAAGAAACGAAGATGAGCACTGCCCCCTAGAGTCAGACATGACTGGAAAGAGTCTGGTGGCGCAGCAGACTAAAGCACTGTTATTAACATTCAGCTGCCTGCAATTACTGCAAGTTCTAATCTCACCAGGCTCAAGGTTAACTCAGCCTTCCATCCTTTCTAAGGTAGGTAAAATGAGGACCCAGATTGTGGGGGCAATAAGCTGACTTTGTATAAATATACAAAAGTATGAAGGCTATTGCTTAACGCATTGTAAGCCGCCCTGAGTCTCCGGAGAAGGGCGGCATATAAATCAAATTATAAAAAAAGAAAAAAGAAAGAAAGGAGAAACCTTTACATTAATTAAACACCAGAGTTATCAGATTGATGAGATCCAGATGTTTATTAGATTTTAGCAAGGCTAGTAATTATATACAGCATGGTTGAATGTGGAATTCTGGGAGTTGAAGTCCACACATCTTAAAGTTGCCAAGTCTGAAAAACATTTATTTCGAGTGTGGCCATCCTGATATAATAGTCTTATGTTAACCAAATTCAACCTTGCTTAGCTTCCAAGCTCAGTCAAGGTAGACCAACTGCTGTTAGAAGTTGAGAATGGGATAATTTGATAAACCTCGTGGCATCTTTTACTGTAAGGTTTTCCCATCCCAAAAGGAGTTTGTTTATTTAATGTATGGCATAGATAGTTATATATTACCTAGATTAGTAAAGCACAAAAATATAAATGGCAAAAAGATCTATGTTCAAATATCTAGGCCATCTAACCATTGAAGCAGAGCATCATTTATATGAAAAAAATCAGATACTGAACCAGTATATGCCCACAGCTTACAGCCACTCACAATGTGATCCACAGCTTAATGTGGGACCCTGCAGTCACACTGAGGGGAGGATACTATGCCCCATTTATACAGAGAATCCTGGCAGATGCCATTTGAGGTGCGAATCCTATTCAAGCTTGTCTATTGCTGATATGGTAGTTCAAAGTCTGGCACCTATTTTGTGGTGTCATTTATATGTCTTCCTATGCCTGGGCATTCAGCAACTCATTTGACTTTCTAATGGGAATCAATATTAAAGTTGTTGAGCAGTTGTTGTGCTAGTGGGAGCTTCCTGGATTTGAGTCTTCTGGCTGATAAATGAGGAAGGTCGGCATGCACCAGTAGGTTCATAATTTTTTCTGTATTCTCTCACTAGTGCATCTTGCCTTCGTAAAGCTGGCAGTGCTATATGCCTCTGAGCAGGAAGCCAGCAAGTCTGAATGGCTTTAATACATCTGCTTATAATCCTGATGATGTTGTTGGGTCTGGCATCTAACTTACTAATATGGAAGCTGTTAAGCCATACACAGTATTCTGCTGCAGAGGATTATGTAAGACGAGTCAGCATATCTTATAGAACTCTGTATGGCCATAAACACTGTACATGGCAAAGGCCAGCTCATATCGAAACTTGTGTGTTTGGGTATCTATTATAGATGTATAGATCAGCCAAGATCCACCTCAGATTGGACATTTAAAGGATATAAGATCTGATACAAATTTACAATTTTAAATCTAAAGAGTCATTTCAACAAGATTTAAGCTTCAATTAATTAATTATGTAACTGTGGTAACCATTAAAATGCTTGCAACTGCTTTTTTGTGTGCCTTACAGCTATCTCAGAATGACTAGTGAAGAGCTTAGAGAGAGATTGTGCTGAATCAACACAGAAAGTATTCTGCCCCAAACACTGTTTTAAAAATAAGCTTTTACTAAAGTCCATCATTCTTCAACCACTTTTTTTTTCTGGGCTACAATGATAGGCTACGTGTAGAGATTTCAATATTCCTGCTATAAACGGTGTGAGGGGCTGAAGTACTCCGTTAGTATTAGTGCCAACTGCTTTGCATATAAAATAATCCAGTTGCAATTTCTGTTTTAGCACTTATACTGATATAGTGACTGAAAACATAAAGCAGAAAATGGAAAAATTCTCCAATAATATGCCCATAAAATTGCAATGGTAATTTGCTGAAGCAATGAAGGCCTGGAGTTAACAAGAAGCTGTTCATGAAAAAATGTGCTGTACAAAATAGCAGATAAAATCAGAAGTAGATTGTTGAAGTAATTCAACTTTTAACTGTCAATCAGTTGCCTTTTAGGGATGATTTGGGATTTGAAAAATTAGGAATAGATACAAATAGACTCTTTTCACACATATACAGAACTTCTACGAAGAGATATAAAAATTACAGGAAACAATGGCAACGCTGCTTGCAATACTAAATACACAAGCTGTAAATCCCAAAGTGAAATAATTCACAGCTAAAGCACTTTTATAAAAGATTATGGAACAAATCAATAAAAGTATTTATTTTGTTTTGTTAGCTGATGAAGCTAGAGATGAGCAAAGTGTTGAAGATTAGAACTTGTTCTCCTTGTAAACATGAAGATTTGTTGCTATTTTTGAGCTTCTTTCACAAATTGCTCTTATTCTTTCAGTAAGGACATTAGTAGAACATTGAAACCAGATGAAGTTTTCCTACATTCTGCAGAATTAAAGACAAAAATATTTTTACTAATAAATTATCCTGCTGCAATTGCTTAATGAGAAAGGTTAGCATTATTACTACATTGTTATTTAAATATATTGGTTTAAAATTGTATGAAGTTGGGAGTGATGTAACCATATAGTGAGAGACTTGATCCCATGATTACTTTACAAAATGGATTTAATAATACTGTGTTTCCCCAAAAGCTTGACTCTTCTCTCATCACTACAACCTTTCACTAAACTTCAGCTAGCAAAATATTTGGCCTCAACTGCAGGAGTTGGCAGATTTGAGACAAGAAACTGCACTCCTCATACACAAAGGTAAATGCACATATACTCAGGTCAAGCTTCTCCATTTCTTCTCCCTCTCAACAACCCACTAGAGGTACCTGGTTACTTACTTCCATTAAGGGCAGGAAAACAAAGCAGATTGAGTTGATTGTTGGGGATCAGTTCCTTTCGTCTCCTGCTACTAATAACAGTAGCCCACTTCATGCTAGACCACAGACCACATTATGGGGGATGTTGTCTGCTGCCTTAGTACCCCGCTTGCTACAAATTAAAGTGCAACCAGCACTTGCAACTTATACTATCGACCAATATCAGGATGCACCTGGTGATGGTGCTATGTGGAAAGTACATCTTGGCAGCTGCAGTTACTTCCCTTCCCCCCAGATTTTGACAGTCTTGTTCCTGGCAGCTATAGTACATTTGCCTGATTGAGTCAAGCCAGCTGGTATATAGGAATATTCAGAACAGTTTGGGCCACTGGATAGATTGGAATTAGAAAATATATATAGGTTGCTTGCATAGCAGGTTTTTCATCAGGTCTGTTTACTGAAAGATTTCCAAGTAGCTACTATATAATCTGCTTCAGGAGGAAGTACATCAGTTTGATTACAGTTTTGAATTTGACCCAAAATATCTGGACTGTCTAAACACAGCAATGTAAACTTGTCAGTGGACATATTAACAGGAATTATGAATTGGGAGAAGATGGTAAAGGAAAATAGTTTTGAGTGAAAATAAAAGATTCAGCATTTGCTCATTAGTTCCACTGAATGTAGAGATAATTATGATATTCTCCCAAAAGGTCCCTAAAAGGATCTTTGATTGTTGTAGAACTCACTAGTTAAATTTGTAGTTGTGAAGAGCCAAGTTAATGGTCCATGCATATTAAAAGGACCATGGGATAAGAGTGAAATCATAGGGGGGAAAACACCTTTAGTTTAAAATAAGGGAAACAGCTGTTTTGTTTGGAATTATTGTGATAAAAGATGGTTTTCCACCTTCATTTATATTTTGAGCAGCATCTACCTACAACTAAATTAGCCTTCTTTCATTTTTGTCTTTCCAAAGTGTTGGAGTAATAATTGTCCTGTTGGCTGACAGTTCCAAGAATTGTACTCTCCATACCAAAGGAAGGCACTTTCAGAAAATGTGAATAAAAGCTGAGTGAGTAAGGCCTGTGGATATATATAAAGCCAAGTCTCAAATCCTGATCCTGGGAGTGTGTGCCATTAAATCCATTGAAGCTTTCAATTAGATAAACATTTTAGGAGTATATTTGTCGTGTCTCAGTTCAGGTTTAGCCAACCACATATATTTTTAATTCCAAATAATTTTGCACTTAGGGTTAATATGCAAAGCCCAGATGTTTTTTGATGCAATGTTGATGAAAATGATAGGGAATGGGATTATTTCTGCCCTGTGAATATAATTTACCAAAATGTCAGTTGTGCATTGGGATCCTAACTGCTGTTTTTCAGAGCTGCACTTCTCATATAAAGGAAGACCGAAGTGTGGTAGCACAATGCTAGAATGCGTCTCTTGAATTTGTGGACTAAAAGCCACTGCAACCTACCTATTCCTACACACAGTGGGAGTCCCTTCTGAATAATGTGAACTGTATTTTACAAATTTTAGACAGTATCCAGTATCATCTTCCATTCATTCTGATGAGCAGGGCAGGGCAGTCCAGCATAGTAAAGATCAACTTTGTTCTGTATTAGTTCATTGATCCCCTCAGATTATGAACATGGATTCAGACTTCAGGATCACAACAGAATGATTCCTCAGGTCTATTGACAGCAGAAGTAAGGAAATTGAAAATGAGAATTATATGTATGCTGTACCTATACTCTGCCCTTGCAGACCCCCAGTGATAAAATTCCTTCCCATGCAGAACTCTGAGTATAAACTAATGCTATGAATTGGGAATAGCATGTTTAAGAGTGGATGTAAAACATTTTTGCTTTGTGGATGGAAGCCAAAGTTTGTTAGTTAGAAAAGATGTCACCGGATTCCCTCTGATGTTTGGTGAAGTAATTGATAGCTGTATTTTTCGGCAAGTGGGGATACTCAGCAGGCAAGGAAATGAAGTGAGGGAATTAATCAATTGCTTTCTTAACTTATCTTGGAATACAGCTGTAGCATTCAGCCATTGGGACAGTACACTTTATGCTGGCAAACTTTTCTATCAGTCCAGAAAAGGAGAAATGACTGTTAATATGGCTTTCTGACTGTGTCCTAAGTCTCTGGTGGAGATGCAGCCTTGGCCTAAGTCTATGGGACAGCATTATAAATGCAGGAGGCAAATTTAAACATATGCATAACCATTTCAAATCCAGTGCAATGATTTCCCCCCCCCCCTTTTTTTCCTTCAAAGCTAGATTGCTACATTCATCTACATAAGATATCCTGGTTAACACGTCATTTGAAGATGCACCCACAGTAGTTGAATAATTTTGCATGTATGATTTGATTTGTGCGTGCGTGCGTGCGTGCGTGCATGCAAGGAAATGAAGTAATAAATATTGCTTTCAGATATCCTCAGCCTGTTCTAAAAGACACACAGAATAGCTGCATGTGTAAGGAAGTTGCCAATATTTTCTGATGTGACTAAATAAACAAGGGATCAAAGAAGCAAAGCTGCCTGAAAAGTTGCAGATAAAAGCCTAGATTAGAAATGTCTACAATACATATTTACAAATGCAAGGGTATTCAATAATATTTTACTGCCTCCTCAAAAATCAGTAATAGACAAGCAGTTATGATACAAGTGTTGTGTTTGTCCCCAATTCAAGTCAGTCTTCCACTGACTTGAAACAGATTGGCAGAAATGTTCATCTATGTTTATGAGATGTCAGAGATGCCATTCAGAGTTAAATTTAATTACTGCAGGGAGAGGGAAGTTAAGCATTATTTTTTTCTCCTTCAAATAATATTTAGTTTCACCATTTTTTTTCCTTTTCTTGCTAGTAGTGAACATCATGGACTAAAAAGAAAACTTCTATAAGTTCCAGATTTATTACTACTGTACTAGTTTTTTCTGTAAATACTTGGTGCTTTCTTATTGTGTGGTGCAACTTTTTTTTTATAAAAGATTTTTTTATTATTTTCAAACAAAAACAACATAAAAACATCATCCTTTCAAATAATTACAGACAGTGTTTCGGGTGGTTATAATCCTTTCATGCTCCCAAAATCTTCAAAATATCAATATATGACAAATGTTCTTTTCCCCTAAACGAAAACAAGTGTTTACACATTTTATCTTAATTTCATTTCATATATCATATTTTATCTCCATGTTTTATTGTCTATCCATTGATAAAATAACTCCCATATCAAATAATATTGTTTATCTTCCTGTTCTCTTATTTCAAATGTCAGTTTACTCATTTCAGCACAGTCCAGCGTGTGTGGTGCAACTTAAACAACAAGTTTCTCTCTGCAGTTTTGGTGTGTTGAATGACGCTTAAGTTATGTTAAGATAGGCTTGGAAGCTGTATCTTTTCATCTTCCAAGTCCTACCTCCTTATATTTGTGTATCCCAATGATACACAATGATACCCTCTTCCACTCAGAGTACACATTCCCAGAAGTACCAAAGGAGAACAGGTAGTTCTCAACTTATGGCCATAATTGAGGCCAAAATTTATGTTGCTAAGTGAGACATTTAAATGAATTTTGCCCCATTTTATGACCTTTATTGCCACATTTGTTAAGTGAATCACTGCAGTTAAGTTAGTAACAGGTTTGTTAAGTGAATCTGGCTTCCCCATTGACTTTGCTTGCCAGAAGGTCACAAAAGAGCCTTGGATAGTACAGTAAGAGCCTTGGATAGTACAGTGGTCTAAAGCCCTGTTATTAACATCAGCTGCCTGCAATTATTGCAGGTTCGAATCTCACCAAGGCTCAAGGTTGACTCAGCCTTCCATCCTTTCTAAGGTAGGTAAATTGAGGACCCAGTTTGTGGGGGCAATAAGCTGACTTTGTATAAATATACAAAAGTATGAAGGCTATTGCTTAGCGCATTGTAAGCCGCCCTGAGTCTCCGGAGAAGGGCGGCATATAAATCAAATTAAAAAAAAACAAAACAAAAAAAAAAGATGATCGCATGACCCTGGGACAACACAACTATTATAAATATGAGTCAATTGCCAAGCATTTGAATTTTGATCATGTGACCATAGAGATGGTTGTGTAAATGTGAAAAGCAGTCATGAGTCACTTTTTTGAGTGCAATTGTAACTTTGAATGGTCATTAAACAAACTGTTATAAATCAAGGGATCAAACAAAATACATTCTACTGAAGAAGGAAATTGTAGAGCAATATTCCACCCAAAACCTAGCATGGATATTTGTATTCAGGACAATATCTATGTGATAGTAGAAGATCAGTTTTTCAGGTCAGAAGGTAGCTAAGGAGCTGTCAGGGGAAAAGGGACTTCTAAGTCCAATTCCCTATTCAGGACAGGACTCTCCATCCCATCCCAGACAAATGACTATCCAAACTGCTTGAAAATCTCCAGTGACTGAGCACCTACAGCTCCAGAAGGCAGACTATTCTGCTGTTTAATATCTCTTACAGACATGAAATTTCCCCTTATTTCAAATTCAGATCTCCCTCTACAAAATTTCCACTTACTTGTTCTACCCTTGGGAACGATGGAGAATAAAATTCTCTTCCCTGTGACAGCCCTTCAAGTATTTGAAGAGTGCTATTATGTCTGTCCCTAGCTTTCTCTTTGGTTAAACATAAAAAGTTTGTTTCAATGTTCTTCGTAGGATTTAGTGCCTAGGTCTTTCACTTTTTTTATCACTCTTCTCTGTTTTTTGTCCTATTCCTTGGTATTCTTCTTATATTGTGGTAACCAAAAGTGGATACAATATTCCAGGTGCAATCTGTCCAATGCAGCCTAGAGTAGAGCTATCATTTCTTGTCACTGAATCTCTTTGAATGCAGCCCAAGATTACATAAATTCTTTTGACAGCTGAAGCACACTGCTGGATAATAATTAATCTGTACTCTGTCAGGATACCCAGATCTTCTCACAAATACCAAGCCAAGCCAGAAACCACCTATCTTACGTTTGTCCGATCGGTTTTTCACCTAAGTGCAGAATATTACATTTCTCATCATTGAATTGTATTTTATGTGGTAGGGTTCAAAGTACAAGTTGAGGGAGATCCTTTTAAAACATGTCTTCTGAGGTGCTAGGCAATCCAAGAGTTCAGTTGGGATAATTTGATGTTCACAAGAAATGTCTTTTTCCAAAAACCTAATAGACAATTTGACACATAGACACTATGAGATGGACAATACTGAAACTTAACTGACTAAATAGTTCAGAAGCAAAGTTGGAGGAACTCTAATCAGTCAACAAAATTAAAATCTAGTGGCTCAGAATATGAAATATTTATTTATTTATTAGTCATATTTCTATGCCGCCCACTCTCCGAGGACTCTGGGTGGCTTACACCAAAAACAGTATACTAAATAGCATATTGCCCCCAGCAATCTGGGTCCTCATTTTACCCACTTCAGAAGGATGGAAGGCTGAGTCAACCTTGAGCTGGTGAGATTTGATCCGCTGATCTGCTGAACTAGCAGTCAGCTGAAGTAGCTGCAGTACTGCACTCTAACCACTGCGCCACTTCAGCTCTTACCAAATTCCACTAAAGAAAGCAAACAAAATTATGAAGATACAATTTGGATATCCCACCCAAATATGTAGTGAGATAAATAACTGAGGAACAGCTGAGGAAAGGCAAAAAGCAGCAGCAAAAGAGTAAAATTTACCCAACTATTTGGATTTTAGAGAATACTAAAGAGAAGACATTTATTTCAGAGAATTAGAGAAATTAAGAAAAACTTTTATACAAAGATGGACATAACAAAAGACAAATGGAGAAAAAAATGTAAAGAATACATTAAAAGTCTCTACAAAAAGACCCCCAAATCACTGGTACATACAAAGATATGAAGACTGAATGAAAACCAAACATTTCAAAAAGCCACAAAAAACTTTGATGGTTTATGACCTACAAGATTTCCAATAGATCTGCTTGTAAGGTCATAGCATTAAAGTGTTTCTTGCAGTTTCAATGTGGGTATGGAAAACACAGAACTGGCCTGAGGACTGGAAAAGATCAGTCTTTATTCCAATACCAAAAAAGGGAAGAGCTAAGGCTTTTCAGAGTAGTGAACAATTATATTTATTTTGCATGCTATGAAGATGTTGCTCAAGATTTTGCAGCCTGGACTTTAACAATATATGGAACAAAAAATACTGGAGATACAATCTGATTTCAGCAGCAGCACTACGGATCTCATTGCAAATATCTGATAGATAATGGAAAAGCCAAGTGAGTGATTAAAACATTATTTTCCATGTTGATTCTACAAAGGCTTTGATACAGTGGTTGGCAGAAAGTGTGGACAATCCTTAAAAACATAGGGCTACATGTTTTAGAGACTATCCATACCTAACACATAGATATTTTACACTGACTAGAAAATAACAATCAAAATGGATATTGAGCAACTGCTTCAGTTAGTGAATATATATACTATCATCCCAACTACTTAACGTATGGAGATTATATTATGAGAAATGCTTAGCTACAAAAATAGAATCTGGAATTAAAATTTCCAGAAGAAATTGAACAACCTCAGAAGTTACGATGAAACTATTTTGGTAACCTAATTTTTCCTGAAGGTGAAAAATGAGAGTATCGAAGCCAGTTACTTTACTTCCTGGGCTTAAAAGTCTACAGAAATAATGATTACTACAATGAAAAAATAGACATCTGCTTCTTGGGGAGAAAGATTATAAATAATATGTTAAAGTGTAACTTTACACACACACACCCCAAAAAATCTGTATTGTACAAAGCCACAATGTATTTGTAATATATGGCTGTGAAAGCTGTACTATCAGAGAGACTGAATGAAGAAAAATTCAAACTGCATTTGAACTGTGGTGCTAGAAAAATTGCTGAGAGTACCTTGGACAGGAAGAAAAGCAAAAATTCAATACTAGATTAAGTAAAAACAGTCAGCAGTGCTAATGATGAAATTAAAACTTAAATATATTAGTCACTTAATGTGAAACCAAGAGTCTTTAGAAAAGACATTGATGTTTAGAAAAATAGAATAGAAAAAGAAGCCAGCCAAAGACAAGAAACCAGGTATCAGAAGCATGAGCTCATAAGAACTCAAAGACGTGATTGACAGGCAATCCTAGCGAGCTGTGTGTCACATCACAAATAGTTGGATGAACAACAAAAATGATACCTGGATTTGATCAGCACTTTTTTTTATTCTTCTACCTCTGCTAATGGTAAGTCTGAAGCATTTATTGTATTTGCTGGGTTAATCCAGAGACCAGCAGCTCAGCCATAATGGTCTTCCAGAACAACTGGTTCTCCACAGCTGTCTCTGTCCATTGAGTTGCTTCACTGAAGTGGGTTACCTCTCACTGCTTTGTTTTGTTGCAGCTCAGCTAGTAAACTAAAGAAAGGAGACGTGGACAGTTTTGCTGTGATTGCTATGGACAGGAAATGCTGTGTCTCTAAACAGCTGGAGAATGCTCTCTCTTATAAAGCTCCATTCCTTTTGATCACCCAAATTATAGTAATACATTGTTACAGGGCCAAGCAAATATTTGAATATGTAAGCTACCGCTCCATATGTTTCACTAAAAGTGAGATGATGAAACTTGTGTACTTTTGTTAATTGACACACATAAAATGAGAGCTAAGCAAGCTATTTGCTGATAAGCAATTGGGAAGCATCTGCATCTTTATAATCTAGAATCTATGTAATCATTCTAATCTATAAAGATGCACTTTTGAAGGAGAGCCTCTAGACTTACTAAAATTTATTTATTTTGTGTAATAACCTCTAAAGCTGTTAAATTGCAATTCTTACACTTTTAAGTCAATTTGACCGATGGATATTATGGGAGTTGTATTCTACTATATCAAGCAATGCCAAGTTGAAAAAAGGCTCATACATGCAGTTCATTTTTGCTTGATTGAAACAAATTATTTCCACATGTTATGCCCACAAATGATATTTGTTGGACAATAAAAATAATCAAAATTCCCCATGAACTGTAAGTGTCCTTCTCTCTGTGCTGAGAATAAAGCAGGTGAGGAACCGAAATATTTAACCCATTGTTTAATATAGGGTAAGAGATCTGGAAGAATCTCATCACAAGAATTTAGCTGCATTTTCAGTAGTTCTCATGCTGCTATTATCCCCTCATATGCAAACTGCATAAAAATCAGAGCAGTAGTAAATATTGCAATCTCCAATCTGGTCCAACTACATAAAGCAGGTGGCAGGGAGGGAATACGTTGTGCTAAAACAGTCACAGGAGGCAACTCTCAGAATTGGCAGATGTTGGAAAGAAGCCCACCTTCACTGCCTTCTTTTATCCTGTGATCTCATCAGAAAAGATTACTATTAAATATCTGGCTTACATGATTGTGCTGATGTCATGAATTGGCTGGATAACCTTTGATGTCTGCCAATTAATCTGTAAGTCAGCTTTCAAATGCAGAAAGCATTTAATAAACGGAACCCCTGTGCGGAAACTTTTGATTAATTTGATATGCCCAACATTTAACACCAAATGGCATTTGACTGCTTTGCAGCATTATTACTATCAGCATCAATGATATTATACAAGTGATAATTTTTTCTCATATTTATTTGCCTTTTTGTAATTGAAATAAATTCAGAACTTCAGTGTGAGTATTATATCTTTGCATTCAGAGAGAGATTAAGGCATTTGAATGGATCCAGATTTTGCCTTGATATTAATGCGATATCTTAGCTGTGAGTGCTGGAAGCCTCACTGATTTAAGTGTTTCTACAATTATTGTGATGAGAACCCAATCTTAACTATTGCCGGAACATAAATTTATTTTTTAATGTCTATGTTTTAATAAATCTGCATGAGAATTAATCTGTGTCACATTTTTACTTCATATTTTACTTAATTGTTTAAATAAAAAAGAATAATATTTGATTGCAGGCATCTTTCCTCTGAGTATGTGAACTGCAGGATCAACTATCTGAAAGAATAGCAAGGTAGATCATTTCATTTAAAGCTTCTCTGGTCTATTCCCCATAAAGCTGTGAAAGATTCCCATTTGAAACATGGGGTGACTGCTGATTAATACTAAAAGCTAAATAGTCTGGTTCAACATGAAGCAACTTGAGATATTTCTATGGATATCTTCATCATACTTCTAAGGCCTGCTATCTTGAAAATGATGAAGTTGAGGTAATAAAAATTCTGTGAAAGGCCACTGTTTCTATCGTGTCAACTGTATATACCATAATTAACATCTGAATACTGTAGATGTTATTTTGGAGAGGGCTCAGGCAAGTCCCTTTTTGGAGCATTATCCAAGCCTCTTAAAAATAATACTTTGCTGTTTAGTTTTTAGGAGCTCCATGTAGTCCATAAATTGCAGGCACCTTTTGTGCCTCAGCATGAGTGAACCATGTTTAAGTAGTTGGGGGTGCCAAGGGCAGAAATGATGCTCCAAACCTTGTAAGGTTAAAGTATCCATGTCACCACTCAAAACTCCCATATTTTTTTATTATTATTATTATTATTATTATTATTATTATTATTATATCAGTCAGTTAAATATTTAGACTTGAAAATGGCTTAAATATTTGGCTCTTTCCAGTCATGGAAAAATATTGTTTATTGACACGTGGATGACACCTTGGTCCACCAAATGAGATAAGAAAAATGTATACCCTCACTCCTCAAAAAATAAATAAGCTCAAAACATAATATAATGCAGTGATTATCACTCCCAGTGAAGACAAAAGTGGACATTTGCATTGTTTTAATTTAAAGCACTGGATTTATTGAAATAATATAGGAATGCAGCTCAAGACTGACCAAATTTCAGTAATTCCATCCTAATATTTTATTTTCATATCAGGTAAAATGTGGATTACAGAAGACTTGATACTGGATGTCAATATAGAGACTAAGCCACAGCATATGCATACTTATTTTGATACCTGACAATTGGGGTTTTAAATAGTGGTTATTCCTGTACATGCATCTAAATGTTTTAATTCATTTCCAGATAGACTAGTGTTTGATGGGGAAAACTGAGGTAGAGACTAAGACTGGGAGCCAGCCTTTTTCTTCTGGAATTTTCTGAATTGAGATTGTATCGCCACAGCAGCTTTCTCTGTCTCTGGTGCATCCATGTCTATGTCAAAATCCTCTGGAACCTTCTTTTGTGTATCTATATCAAGAAGATGAATAAACACAAACAAAAATAATTAATACACGTTTAAGAAGAAAATTACCAACATGGATTCTCTGATAAGAAGCCAAACAAAGAAACCTTGTGATCTCTTCACTCCTATTTCCATATATCTGAGAAATCTCACCTAGCCACTCAATTGACAGTGTTCTGAGACATGATAAGTGGCTGAGAATTAGCCGGCATTTCTCAGCCTTGCCAAAATTGAGAAACACTGATGTAGACACCATTTTAAATATCCCACAGATTAAAACCATTGTTTAATATCAGCCTCCCAGCTTTGCTTTAAATTTGAGGCCAGAAAAAAAAAGAGGCTAAGGAAGGCCGAGAGCAGACACCAGCCATCCAGGAATGACCAACATAGCTGTCTGCCTGGAACAAGCTAACTACAACGAATTTTTTTTCCAACTTCCTAAAGCTTTATTTTGATAAATAACTTGAGCAAGTTATTTGTTCAATGTTTCAAGGATTGAGGCACATTTGGGAAGTCAAAGTATTTAATAGGCTTGCAGAAAAGATGATTCCTGCGAAAAACTTGCAGACTAACAGGGCTGCTGTGATGAGCGTGATCAGTCACTGGACACCATTTACCAAAAGGCAAATTAGCTTTCTTGGGATTCCAAAGGCATTCTTGCAAATAAATTGCATTGCAAAAGGCTGGTGCTTTGCTCTGCAGCATGTCAATATCCTACTTAAATTAATTAAAATTAATTAATGTAAATAATTAATTAAAATAGTTTTAACAAGCTCCAAGGGAAGCTGAACTGGTTGGGCACCAGGGGAATTGCCTGGAAGCACACTAGTGCCTGAAGGCAGTATGTTATGGATTTTTGGCTTGCATTATTTCTTCCAATAATAAATTAATTGCCAAGATTTTTCAAGTAGAATTTGCTCCTAATGTATTCTCGACTTTTTAAATTCTCAATTATTTTTAAAGAAACATATATTGACCATATCAATAGTGGTATTGAATATCTCATATCTATGATAGCAGTACTAATTAGAGCAAGTGGACTGGAAACCCAATTCATTCACTCTATTATACAACCTCTTACTCTAAATACTTAGACAAATACAGGCACAACTTTTCACAAATGTCACTGAGTTCAACTGTTTTATTTGTAATCCAGGAGTGTCCTGTGTTAGAAAATTATAACTGCTTTGTATATTGTATATTTTTAAGTATTTGGTGTTAGCTTTTTAATAGCAGATTTTTGCTATGGTTAAAATAGGTACGGTATTTAAAATAGATGATATGGATATAGTTTTAATATGAAATAAGTCATTGAATGAATGAATGAATGAATGAATGAACGAATGTGCCCATCATTTCATATTCTATTTTACATTTGTTTGAAGATTTTGGATCTCTGGTCCTACAGTGGAAGGCTGATATTGCTAAGAATGCTTCAGGTCTTTGTTCAATCTTCCTTTCTCCAACACCTTTTCTAGAAAACCTCATTTCTTCGGAACCTTCCAAAGTCAGTAATGACTAACTTCAGAGTTAATCATCCATGGAAATTGGAGGCAAAACTGAATTCCATGTGAGAATCCTAGATTAGGATTGGAGCACTGGAGAAATTGTTAAAATTATTTTCGTTGTTCATAACTTCATCTAATGAAAATGCATTGTAAGCTGCCCTGAGTCTCTGGAGAAGGGCGACATATAAATCAAATTAAAAAAATAAAAAAAAATTTAAAAAATCTATATGGAATGTGGGGACATAGGTTGTCTCAAATAACAGATCTGGAAAAGGGCATGTTTATCTATTCGGAAAATAAACAGAAAATGTTAAATATAACACCAACAGAGCTGCAGTTTCGCTCTAAGTTTTCTCATGTGCATGCATACAGAAATGCCACCATTTCTGAGACATCACTGGAAATACAAAGGCTCTAAATTAAATTGAAAAATTGAAAAAGATACTTCCCCAAAAGGTAATAGGAAACCACCTCCACATTGTTGTACTGGAAATGCATTGATTTATGTACATAATCATCAAAAATCAAGCTTAGTTTAAAAGATGCATTAAAAGATGTTTTGATTTGTTTTCTGTTTTTTGATACAGAATTGCTTAGGTTAGCTGGGTGGCTATATAAATAAAATCACATAAATAAATCAGCAACACTGGCTGGATTGCACTTTAAAAGCAAGAACAATAAAGGTAATAAAGAAACCATAGACCTCCAGAAGAAAAGAATCCTAATAAAACAACCAAAAATCCAACTATCCTGACTCTTTCCTAATTTCTGCTTCCTTCTCGACTCCATCCTAATAGCATAGCTTTTTTCTATAATATATTAATTCCTGATATTTTGTTGCTGAAGGAAATATGGGCCATAGGTGATATTTCTTTCTCTAGGTACATTCCATACACACTCCAGGCATTACCCAGTAATTTTTAATTTATTTTTAATTAAAAATAAAAGATTCCTCTGGAGGTTTGAACAAAATGGTCACTACAAAATTTAACGTCTTTGTGACTGTGTTGGGGCCACGTAGCAGTATGGCTCTGGTCCATTTCGTTCATCTTAAGCCTCACAATATGTTATTCATCAATATATATCTTCCCTTATTACACAGACATGATGAAGTTAATAGTATTTGGGATATTCTTGGCAACTATATCTCCAGACTGCTTTGCCAGTACCCAGATGCATTAGTAATTATTGCTGGTAATTTCAATGTGCATATTGGAGAGTCAGATGCTTTTTTACAAACTCGTTTTAATTGGTCTCTCCCTTCAAATGTAATAATATTTCCTTTATTGGCTCAACAGTCTAAAAATAAAACTATAATGTGGCAGGCTTCAGAGTAAGCAAGCTATCTAGCTTATAGATAGCCTGTATATGGGACTAACTTTCTGAAGCTCCAAAGGAGTAAGTGTGTTTGATTATTTTATGATTCCACATACAGTACTTCATCTCATAAATCCAGATAGTGACCATTCCCCATTAATCTGCCATCTGCCCTAAAGTAATTCTTAAGTTCCTAGCTGTCCTCTGAGGCCACAACAAAAACACTCATTCAAAATAAATAGTCTTCTTGAATTGCAAGAAACTTTAAATTCAGAACTGTTACTTCAACTCCCCTTCCAAATCTGTTTAGCAGATTCTTCTGAAAAGATATTGTCATATTAGCAATCTATTATCCACTTTCTCAGGCCCCATTATTTAGGGTTTGTTGAACAAATTGGGATACAGTTAAAAAAAAAAGCCCCTTCTTACTGCAGAGCATACTTTTCAACCTAACAACTCATTGGGTTCCCTTCGGTTATTCAGAGAGCACAAGACGTTTTATAAAGCACTTATAAAACTAAGAAGGACAAGCACTGAAAGAGGATTGGGGGGGGGGGGGGGAATTAAGCTTAAGAGCCTGGTTATGGTGCCTAGTTAACTGCTCTCCTATAAGTAGTATTTTAAATTTCATCTGCCAAATACCTGCAGATATTTGAACAAGTTACTTTCAGAACTTTTTAAAACCAGAAATATTAAATAAATAATCCAGTGGTGGTTCCTCACTCAGTAATGATTTCTCCGAATGCCTTCCTGTGTCTATAGCTGAGGCTGAGTATTTTGTTGTACAACTGAAATCTGGGAAAGCTCCTGGAACTCCCTCCAGAGTTGCTGAAAGTTAGTAAAGATTGGTAGGCCTCAGTGCTGGCTGCTCTTTTAACTTATATTAATAGCACAGCACATTTTCTGTCTGAATGGAATGAGGCCATAGTTATCCCTCTTTAGAGGAACAGGGGAAACGGACTTAACCCTGCCAACTATAGACCAATTACCTTGCTTAATATAATAAGCAAAGTATATGCAAAGTATCTTTATTTAAAGTGTTGGATTGGGTCCAAAGTAAAAATAATTAGAGCTGAGGAACAGGAAGGATTTAGAGGGGGCCTTTCAACCTTAGACCATTATTCTGGTTTCACGCCATTTAGCTTAAAAATATTCTTCACTACCCAATGGCATCCCTTTTGCAGCCTTTATGGATTTCAGATTTTATGCTTTTGATCTGATTCCAAGGGAGAGGCTATGACAAAAACTTCAGGAATCTTATATGGATAAAAGATTGTCCCTTCTTATCCAGACTCTCTATTCTGACATATCATTGAGAGTGAAATGTTTCCCCTAGGTGCACGTTTCTGAAGTTGTTTCCATGATAAGAAGGATAAGGAAAAGGTGTATCTAAGCCCCCTTATTTTTTAATTTGTACATCAATTCATTAATTCAGCTTTACCATCTTCTAGTCATCACTCTCCAATATTAGCAGATCGTCCAATTTCAGCCTTGCTACATGCAAACAATGTAGTAGTATTTTCTATCCAGGTGGGAATGAAAAGGGCATTGTGAGGGCGTTGGCTTCCTTTTGCCTAAAAGAACAACTTGTAGTAAATTATTTAAAAATTAGAGTTACAGTGATCGCATGATACAACACAAGGTTACATAATGGAAAATTAATGGGCCTCCAATAGAGTAGGTAGTACTTATAAATATCTTGGGGTGGCAGTTTCAGGGTTCCTTATCTTGGAGCACACATTTGTCTCATTGGGGAAATATAGCCCAATGTAGGCCCAAAGCTGTCTTCAGAGTCTTCCATTCAAGGAGGGCACATTTTATTCCTGTAGCCTGCAAAGTTTTCTTTGCTAAGGTAATCTCTCAGCTACATTATGGTGTTCTAATTTGCATTTTTATAAAGTTTAATATCCTGGAAGCTGTTCAGTCCTGATTTGTAAGAACAATACTTGCAGTTCCAAAGCACATTAACAATGCTGCCTTACAATTAGAAACAGGTTTGGTTTCTGTGAGTGCCAGATCTTACTATTTGTTTATTTGTTTGTTTATTTGTTTGTTTGTTTAATCAAATTAATATTGCTGCCCAGGTCCTCCAAAGGGGACGCTGGGCAGTGCACAACAATAAAACAGTCAGTTTAAAACAAAAATCTAAAAGCCACAATAACAAACAATATAAAAACAAAAATACTATACCTGGGCAAAGAGAGGATAAAAACAGCTCAGCAATGGAGCCATCAAGACAGATCTGCAGTTCCTTCATTTCTCCTTAAAATTGATTTTTTTTCCCCTGCAGTTCTGGCTCCACTGGTTTTCAGACGCTGTTTTAAATCAACCTGGCTAACAAGAGTCAATAGCAAATCCAGTCCTCAGGACTTTCTTTGGAAAGTTTCTGTCCATTAGGGCTTGAAAATGCCAATAGTGATAGTAAACAACAAATCTGAGGTATTGATTTTCAAACCAGTTTAAGCCTAACATCCAACCCTACAGTTTTTGGATTCTCCCCAAATGGGCATGTGCCATCATCTTATGTCTCTTCAGTTCTAATTTTGACATTTTGTCGGTGTTTCACATTGGCCAAGATAGATGCATTATCCTCTGCAGTTTCTGTTTGGGAGATATAAAAACATCCCATTTCAGCATTGGGTGGGCCCATGTGGAGATGGTTCTGTGGAATCTCTAAGCCATATGCTCCTTTGTTGTTCTATAGGAAATCAAGGAAGATATATATTTATCCCATTTTGAAGAACTACCTTGGTAGACAGCACAATGTCCATCTATCACTTCTATCTGATCAGGACTCTGGCATATCTTTCCAGGTTGCCCAATTTTGTACAACCATTTGTTGTATCTGTCCCAAGTTTAACATAAATGTTGGTGATTGTACTATAGTTACTATAACAATGTATATCATCTTACTGTATATTTTTTAAAAATGTTGTTAATTATAGATCTTTGTATTTTATTGTGGCATTTTCTATAATACAGGTTTGATTGGCTACGCCACATTGAGCCCAACAGGATTTACATCTGAATAGCCATGTATAGACTTGTGCTATTAGTATCTTTGCTGCTTTTTAAAGCAGCACTCTAGTCTGTTTTTCACTTTTCCAAAGTGTAATGTAACTTGTTTTCCTGAGCCCAATTCTACCTTGGAGCAAAGTTATAGATGTTGGAGGACAAGAACACATGGTTGGAAGAGAGAATCCCCCCCCCACACACACACATCAGCCTTCAACCCCCAGGCTGAAAAAGAAGACTTTCCATTGCAGCCTGCTTTGCAATGGAATAAGGGAGAATCCCATATCCTTCTTTTCTTCAGTAAAATATCCTGAGCTTGGCCTTATTGACTTGCTATTTGCAAATCCAGAATCATCAACACACTTTATTATCATAATTGTTTCTCAAACATATAGAATGCATTAATACTGCCCTTTTAGACTACAAAAAACTGATAATGTTAAGCTTTCAAGGTTTAAGAGGTCTGTTATACTTCTGTTGCTTTAAAATGATTTTTAAATCCAAGGATTTTTTTAAAAATATGAGCTGCCCAGAGATTGTGGAATCAGGCAAAACATAATTTTTGCAACTTAACAAATGATTACAATTTTCATTGCCCACATTCAGTACAGAAAAGCCATCCTCTAAGGGCAAATATGCTTAAATATACATTTAAATGTAAAATAGTTTACATTTATAGGTTTGCAGGTATTCCCAATTTTTTTTCATGTTCAAAAAGTAAATGTATATCTTATGCAATAATCACTACTTAGAGATCATGAGAAAAGCTGAAAGTAAATAATAGCTAAATTAGCTGGTCTTCTTAACTGCCCATCCAACTTCCTATTTTAGCACTCAACAACTTATACAAATAATATAGCTGTGGAATTAAATGAGCTATTCATTCCAATTGTGCAGCAAATAAGTTAGCTTTATAATGTGTTTTTGCACAGCCCAATCAATAAAAAGGAATGGATGGATGGCAAGCAAGCTCCTGAGAGTGCAAGTGTAATTACTCATGACCAAGCCTTCAGCTAATTTCTTGATTTACTTTTAAAGTCAGAACTGAAATGAACAATGGCAGTACTCGTAAATGAAAAGCATTCACCGTGCCTCTGGAGGTATGAATACCAAATCACTTGTGCTTGCATATGTATGTGAAACAATTTTACAAAGCTTTTTTTTTTTAGAACAAAACTTTGAGGACAAAATTAAGTTACTGGGATATATCCCATCCCATTCTCAGATTTCATCTTACTGCAACGTATCTCTGAAATTACCTTCTTCACAATGATCTAGCAGTGTTCCAATATCTAAGGGGCTGCCACAAAGAAGAAGGGAGTCAACCTATTATCCAAAGCACCAAAAGGCAGGACAAGAAGCAATGGATTGAAACTAACCAAGAAGAGAACCAACCTAGATCTAAGAAGAAATTTCCAGACAGATAGAACAATTGAATAGTGGAAAGGCTTGCCTTCAGGAGTTGTGGGTATGCCAACACTGAAGGTTTTTAAGAACAGATTGGACAACTTTTTGTCTGAAATGGTATAGGGCAGTGATGGCTAATCTTTTTGCCATCGCGTGCCAGGAAAGGGGGAGCGGGGGAGGGTCATGCGCGCAACCCCCCTCCCTCCCTCCTGGCACATGATGGCCTGGTAGGCCTATTTTTCTTTCTTACCCGGCTCCAGATCCTGTCTATTTATCTGGGAAGGGCAAAAACAGCCTTTCCCACTCCCTTGGAGGCCCTACGGAGGCTGAAAGTGGGACAGGAAGTGACATTTTTTGCTGTCCCCAGCCTCCAGAACCTCTTTAGGAGTCTCTAGGAGCCTCTCTAGGAATCTCTAGGAGCCCCTCTAGGAGTCTTTGGAGGCCGGGGACAGCAAAAAAGGTCACTTCCTGTCCCACCGGAAGTCAGGAAATGGGCCCTTTCAGCCTCCGTAGGGCCTCCAAGGGAGTGGGAAAGGCTGTTTTTGCCCTTCCCAGATAAATAGACAGGATCTGGAGCCAGGTAAGAAAGAAAAATGGGCCTTCCCCCCCCAGTCCCTCCAGAGGCAGGAAACAGCCTGTTTCCCTACTTCTGGTGGGCCCAGAAGGCCCGAAAATCAGCTGGCCAGCGGGCGCATGTGCCCCAGAGCTGAGCTGGCGTGCCCACTGATATGGCTCCGCATGCCACCTGTGGCACGCGTGCCAAAGGTTTGCCATCATGGGTATAGGGTTTCCTACTTGAGCAGAGGGTTGGATTAGAAGACCTCCAACACAGTGGTGAAATCTGAACCGGTTTAGTACCTGTTTTCTGGATGTGCATGAGCAGTGCATGCCAAAAGGAGACATGGGGTAAGTAGAACAGCGCAGGGGGGTGATCAGATGTGGCGCGTGATCTTCGGAGCCTTTTTTTTAACTTTTAAAAGCATTTTTACTACCGATTCCGGAGAAACGATAGTAAAAAAAAATGCCTAAAAAGTTTTTTTAAAAAAAGTTCCGACGATCAGCTGAGCGACGCATGCTCTTCGGAACTTTTTTTAAAAAACTTTTTAAAGCATTTTTAACTACCGGTTCCAGAGAACTGGTAGTAAAAAAATGCTAAAAAAGATTTTTAAAAAAGTTCCGACGATTGCGCATCGCTCACCTGATTGTCAGAACTTATTTTAAATTTTTTACTACTGGTTCGGAAAAACCAGTAGCCTTTTTTACTACTGGTTCAGGTGACCTGGATCAAACTGGGAACATTTCACCCCTACTCCAACATCCCTAACAAAATGTTATTTTGTTATTCTGTTATTTTAAAAATGAAGATGTGGTTGATGAAAGAAAGGTCATTTGCCATTTAATATCCCAAATATTTCTCCAGCCATTCAAATAATGGGCACTGAAAATTAAAGAAGATTTAATGCTTTTTATGTTTTTGAGACTGGGACTAATGTAAAATGCATCATATGTTACATGTTCAACTGCATCCATAGCCAATGTTTCAACCAGGTAATATCTGTCTCAAAATGCTTCACCAAATAACTCTTCTACTGTCAATTGTTTAGTTGCTACAGATATTTATAGTCAGGAAATGGTATTTTGCTTCTCTTACCCCCATTCCCCAATTATATATTAATGTTCAAATGAATCTGTAAAACAATTGCAATATGATCTAAGAAAATAATAAAAATATAAAGGAGGAAGGGAGAAAAGAGGACAAAATCCAAACACAAAGAATTTACCATAATAATAATTCTCCCATTTAAATTAATTGGACATCAATTGGACTATCAACCAATCTGAGTTATTTTTCTTTTTAAAAAATTCTTTTCTACTAGCTAGTCAATCTCATATCTTATTACAGAAATACTGATACAGTCATTACACGAACACTTTGGAAACATCCTATGAAGAGAAATTACTCTCTACATCCCTAAAGTAATTAATGATATTAATCATGTAGACAGTTAGGCACTATTTGATAATCTCTAAGGAAATATTTCCGGTTGAGAAGATAAAATTAGACTGGCATTTATTTCTGTGGCTTTTGGTGTTTTGGAAAAAGATTGTTCGTTTTTTATCTGTTTTTATTTTATTCAAAACAAAGTTAAAATACAAAATACAGAACAACCTTAAATGCTCAAAGAGCCATTTGGACCCGTTTCCCACAGAAAAGAAAACACCAGGAGCCATAAACCCTTCCCGTGCCTGATTATTTCTTGAGTGGCCACAAAACTAGCATATGTAGTTGAATTAAACTTTGTTTTCTTCTGAAACTTTTCTTTTCTTGGATTTATCCATGGTTGGCCTACCGGGGGATTGAAAAGCTCAATATATCATGTGCTGGCAGGTGTCGCACATTTGCGGTCGTGACGCATATTTTGAGTGACAGGGAGCCGCAGCAGAGGGGTGAAAGAGCCATATGCAGCTCCAGAGCCACAGGTTCCTGACCCCTGAGCTAAAGGGACAATATGTATATAATGTCTTTTTTCTTTTTTGATGCATTTTTTTAATGTGTTGTTTTGTGTTTTTCCCCTTTGTCCTTTTGCAAAAGAGTGTTCTTAAAGATGTAACATTTAAACTTACTGAGAATACTCATCCCAAAATGACAATTCCTGATCCCAGACATTTAATCTGTTAATTGTACATTCTGTAAATGCACAGGGAATATACCTGATGTACAGGAAAGTATAAGAAATATACTGTTAAAGCATCAAAAACAATGTCCTTAAATGAAAGGAGCTGGTGATTCAACAAATGGATAACTTTATCCTGTTTGTACAAGATTGAGTTATTTTGGCGGGGGTCTGTTCTCTGAGCTTGCAGTTTAACCCCTGCCAAAATGTACAACCTGAGCTATAAATATTCTCAACAATTTCTAATCAAGTTAACAATAACAACAACTAACACCACTCACAGCAAGAACAAACACACACACTGAACTTATGTCACGGCTGCTATTTGTACAGCAGTTGTCAAGCGGGCGGCCAATGACGTGTGCTCATTTCTCCTGCCAGTCAAGCTGTCACTTCACAGCCAATAGGCAACGCTTCCATGTTGCTGGGCAGAGGCGTGGCTGCGTATGCCACACTCCTCCCCCCTTGGATGGCACATGCGTATTCCTGAAAATACGCTGGGCACCTGTGCACCCTTCCAGATCGTCATAATTCTGGGCCCCCACATGATGGAGGAGGCGTTTGTTTTGGGACTTCAGGAACTACCTGGGTCAGTGGTCCCGTCACATCAGAAGAATCACCGATGGACGAAGAACAGGATCTGCAGGTAAACTGGCCATCGGAAACATTGGTTGGAACGGTGTGTCGGGGACATCGACTGGCTGTGGAGTTGGTGCCGGGGTTGGCCCCACAGGAATAATGGGTGGCGAGCCGGGAGGTGTTTCGGGGGTGGCATATGGTCGTCCACGAAGCTGGTCTATATGGTGCTGCCAGATACTTTATTTATTTATTAGTCATATTTCTAGGCCGCCCACTCTCCAAGGATTCTGGGCGGCTTACACCAAAGACAGTATACTAAATAGCATATTGCCCCCAACAATCTGGGTCCTCATTTTACCCACCTCGGAAGGATGGAAGGCTGAGTCAACCTTGAGCTGGTGAGATTTGATCCGCTGATCTGCTGAACTAGCAGTCAGCTGAAGTAGCTGCAGTACTGCACTCTAACCACTGTGCCACCTCGGCTCTTATACGGCCATCATCAAACTTTAGCCTGTAAGAATGGGGCCCTGTTAGTTGGATGATTTGTCCCTGCAACCATAGGGGATCACCCCCATAGTTCTGGGCGTACACCCTGTCCCTTATTCTGAAATTCGTGATTTGGCTAGTGGAGTCCAGTGGCTTATCGGTGGCATAGCTAGGGTGTAACCTATCCAGAGTGGTCCGAAGGTGCCGACCCATGAGGAGCTCGGCTGGGCTGTGATTTGTAGTTGGGCATGGGGTGGCATGCTGCGCCAGAAGGTATTTTGTCAGTTTGCCCTGCCAATTTCCCTGCCCGAACCTGGCCTGAGTTTCCTTAACAGACCAGATGGCTTGCTCAGCCCGGCCACTGCTGGCAGGATGATAAAGTGCAACCTGGGCATGCCTAATACCCAACCCTGCCAGGAATATCTGGAAAATGGCCAAGGTGAACTGTGGCCCATTATCTGATACCACCACATCGGGCAAGCCATGAGTGGCAAATAGTTTGTGTAGGACCCTGTTGATGGCCTCAGAAGAGGTCGATGCCATGATATCAGCCTCTACCCAGTTAGAGTATGCATCAACTACAACCAAAAAGGCTTGCCTCTGGACCAGGCCGGCCAGGTCAATATGGATTCGGGACCATGGGCTCCTGGGAGTCTCCCATTCTGTAGGGGTGGCTATGGGGGGTGCTGGCCAGGACTGCTGGCAGCTCCGGCAACCCTCTACCCACTTAGTGACAGCCTGATCTAATATAGGCCACCACACATAGCTGCATCCCAAAGCCTTCATCCTGGCTATTCCAGGATGCCCTTTGTGCAGGTATTGTAATATGGGGGTGCGTAAATTAGGAGGAACCACTATTCTGCTGCCCCACAGTCAGCAGCCCTTCAAGATGGACAGCTCATGCTGTCTCGCCTTGTAGGGCAGGAATTCCTCCGGCAGATGTCACCAAGGCCACCCCCTGTGCACCCAGTCAAGAACCTGTGCTATGGTGTGGTCCCATCTGGAATATCTGGCAATGTCAGCTGCAGTGACCAGGGCAGGAAATTCATCCACCCAGAACCCAGTTGAGGCAGGGGCTGGGTCCTCCACGGGTAAAGGAAGTGGGCATCAGCTGAGGCTGTCTGCATTAGAGACCTCTCTGCCAGGGCGATAGACCAGCTGATAATAGTAGGCCGCAAGGAAGATGGACCATCTAGATAGGCGAGGGGACATGATCTAGGGTGTCTGCTTGTCACCAGCCAACAACCCCAGCAGGGGCTTGTGGTCAGTTATCAATTGGAAAAAATGGCCATATACATAGTCGTGAAACCGTTTAACGGCAGCAACAGCCGCCAGGGCTTCTTTGTCCAATTGACTATAATGTCTCTCAGCTGAGGATAAGGTCCGAGAGAAATATGCAATTGGAGCCTGGGTTCCATTTGGCAGTAGGTGGCTCAAGACAGCCCTATGCCATATGAAGAAGCATCATAAGCCAAAGTTAAGGGGAGGCTGTCGCTGTATTGGACCAGCACAGCATCTGAAATAAGGAGGTCCTTGACAGCAGCAAAAGCAGAGGCCTGAGCCCTCCCCCATACACAGGGAGTCTTACAGTCTAATAACCTGTGAAGCGGTTCTGCCACAGATGCCTTATGTGGCAGGAACACGCTGTAAAAATTGAGTAAGCCTAGGAAAGCTTGCAATTCAGCTTTGCATGTTGGAGTAGGGGCTTTTTTAATGGCCTCAACCTTTGATGGGGTAGGGTGCAGGCCCTTAGCATCTATCAGAAAACCTAAGAACTCAACCTTGGGAACCCCAAATTTACATTTAGACCTTTTGAGCTTAAGGCCCGTTTGTTGAAACCGGGTGAGAACTTGTTGTAAATGGCTAATAAGGGCATCTTGGCTGGTGGCTGAGATTAAAATGTCATTAAAGTAAGGGATGACTCCCGGTATCCCATGTAACAGCTGTTCCATGAGGCTCTGGAACAACCCAGGAGCCATGCTGATTCCAAATTGTAGGCAACAGCACCTGAAGGCACCCCTGTGTGTGACAATAGTCTGGGCAGCAGCTGTGGCATCATCCACTGGGAGCTGCTGATAGGCCTGTGCCATATCCAGCTTGGCAAAAAGAGACCTCTGGCCCAAAGAGTGGAGGAAGTGCTGGACCACAGGGACTGGATAAAGGTGTGCCTGCAATGCACCGTTCAGTGTGCATTTGAAATCACCACAGATGCGCACGGAACCATCTGGTTTGATGGGAAGAACAATGGATGTCTCCCACTTAGAGTGATCTGTGGGCTCAAGCACCCCCTGTGCAATCAGCTTATCCAGCTCCTTGTCCACTTTAGGATGTAGTGCGAAGGGCATACATCGAGGCTTAACCCGGATAGGAGACACCTGGGGTTCAAGGTTGAGGGATATAGGGTTTCCCCCATATTTACCCAGGGAGCCATCAAAAAGTTCAGCAAATTCAGTAGTCAAGGCCTCAAAATCATTAGTAGTGGTAGCATGAATGCCTGTGATGTTGAGGCCCAAGGCCTTGAACCAATCAAGTCCTAGCAAACTGGGGAGGTTTCCCTTTACAACTAGTAATGGGAGGCGTCCTGAGAAAATGCCTTTTTCTACTAGAACTTTGGCACACCCCAGAATGGGAATATTGTTCCCCTGATAGTCATGAAGCCTGGTGTTGCAGGCAGTTAGGTGACCCCTGGGGTAGTTAGGAGCTAT
This sequence comes from Ptyas mucosa, assembly GCA_012654045.1. Taxonomy (NCBI): domain Eukaryota; kingdom Metazoa; phylum Chordata; class Lepidosauria; order Squamata; family Colubridae; genus Ptyas; species Ptyas mucosa. Next base: position 34,519,375 of record WNWU01000016.1, on the reverse strand, counting down.
TTTTTGTAGTATGTTCCATGACAGCTATGGACCTGACCCAATTAATTCATGCCCTACCCACAGGGGGGGAAACACACTGGACCTAGTTTTTGTCTCTGGACAGTGGTTGAGTGACCTTGAAATAGGGGATATAGTCACTGAGCCCTTGTCATGGTTGGACCACTCCCTCCTCCGTCTTGACCTTCGAACCGCTGCACCTCACCGCAGGGAGGCGGAGCTGGTAAGATGGTTCCCCCCCAGGCACTTGATGGAACCCGAGAGGTTCCAGATGGAGCTTGGGCCATTCCCTGAGGCTCTGGCTCATGCCTCGACTGGAGACCTAGTGACTGCCTGGGATAGGGCGTCCGCTGGACCTCTGGATCAGGTCGTGCTTTTGCGGCCTCTGACCCGGTGCCAATCTCACCTGGCTCCCTGGTTTACCAAGGAGCTAAGGGAGATGAAGCGCCAGAAAAGACGCCTAGAGAGTAGTTGGAGGGCCAGTCTTTCTGAATCTGACCAGATACTGGTAAGATCTCACATTAAGAATTACCTAGTGGCAATAAAAGCAGCAAAATGTAACTATTTTGCTGCTCTTATTGCATCATCAGATAACTGCCCGGCTGCCCTGTTTAGGGTGACCCGTTCCCTGCTCCACCAGGGAGCGCGGGAGGACCCCTTGGAGGGTAGAGCCGAGGATTTTGTACAGTATCTGCATGACAAAATCACTCAGATTCGGGAAAACCTGGACTCCGACTGGGTGGTCTCAGGGGGAATGACTGGGGCAGGTCTTGTGAATATTATCTGGGACGAGTTTGATCCTGTGGCTCCTGATGATGTGGACAGGATTCTGGGTGGACTGAACACAACCACATGTTTGTTGGACCCGTGTCCCTCCTGGTTAGTACTGGCTTCTCGGGAGGTGACGTGAGGCTGGCTCCAGGGGATTATAAATGCTTCATTGAGTGAGGGTGTCTTCCCGACGCCTTGAAAGAGCCAGTGGTGAGGCCTCTCCTCAAGAAGCCTTCCCTGGACCCGGCAGTGTTATCTAATTATCGTCCGGTCTCCAACCTTCGCTTTGTGGTGAAGGTTGTCGAGAGTGTAGTTGCGTGGCAGCTCCCCCAGTACCTGGATGAAGCAGTATATCTGGATCCATTCCAGTCGGGCTTCAGGCCTGGGTACAACATGGAAATGGCATTGGTTGCGTTGGTTGATGATCTTTGGAGGGCTCGGGACAGAGGTCGCTCCTCTGTCCTGGTCCTATTAGATCTCTCAGCGGCTTTTGATACCAGTGACCATGGTATCATGCTGCACCGGTTGGAAGAGTTAGGGGTGGGAGGCACCATGTTGCGGTGGTTCTCCTCCTTTCTCTCCGACCAGTGGCAGTCTGTGTTGGCAGGGGGACAGAGGTCGACCTGAGGCGCCTCATTTGTGGGGTACCACAGGGGTCGGTCCTCTCGCCCCTTCTGTTCAACATTTATGTAAAGCCGCTGGGTGAGATCATCCATGGTTTTGGAGTGAAGTATCATCAGTATGCTGATGATACTCAGTTGTACGTCTCCACCCCGGACCATCCCAACAATGCCCTTGAAGTGATGTCCCGGTGCCTGGAGGCCGTACAGATCTGGATGGGGAGTAACAGGCTCAGACTCAACCCATCCAAGACTGACTGGCTGTGGTTTCTGACATCCCGATATAGTCAGTTGGTGCCATCACTGACTATTGGGGGCGAATCATTGGCCCCCACAGAGAGGGCTCGCAACTTGGGCATCCTCCTAGATTCATGGCTGTCTTTAGAAGAGCACCTGACGGCCATGACCAGGGGGATTTTTTATCAGGTTCGCCTGATCCGCCAGTTGCGTCCCTTTCTAGATCAGGACTCTTTACACACGGTCACTCATGCCCTCGTCACTTCCCACCTGGACTACTGTAATGCTCTCTACATGGGGCTCCCCTTGAGGAGCACCTGGAGGCTCCAACTGGCTCAGAGTGCAGCCGCGCGGATGGTTATGGGAGCGACATGGCGTTCCCATGTGACACCTCTCTTGCGCGAGCTGCACTGGCTCCCGGTGGTCTTCCGGCTGCGCTTCAAGGTTTTGGTTACTACCTTTAGAACGCTCCATGGCTTAGGACCTGGTTATTTACAAGACCACCTACTGCCACCAGTGGCCTCCCACCGGCCGGTACGCTCTCATAGAGAGGGCCTCCTCTGGGTGCAGTCGGCCAAACAATGTTGACTGGCAGCCCCCAGGGGGAGAGCCTTCTCTATAGGGGCACCTACTATCTGGAATGAGCTCCCCCGGAGATTTGGAGGATCCTGGACCTATGCACCTTTCGCCGCGCTCTTAAGACCTTTTTATTTCATCAGGCAGGCCTGGCCTGATTCCCCTTTTCTAATTAATACTATACATTTTAATTTGTTTTAAATTATTGGGGTTTTAATATTTCTATGGCCAAATTTATTTAATTGGATTTTAGTGGGTTTTAAACATTGTATTTATATGTTTTATTTATGGCTGTTCACCGCCCCGAGTCCTTTGGGAGGAGGGCAGTATACAAATTAAATAAACTTCAACTTCAACTTCAGGCAACAATTGCTTTGGAGGAGCCTGTGTCCACCTCCATCTGACAGGGTACCCCTTCTATTCTGACAGTTAGAAAAAGTTTTTTGTTGGAATTAGTGGATGCATGGCTGATCGACACTGCAGGGTTGGCCTCTTTGGAACCGTCTGGCCAGGCAAGGGTTGTTGTCCTGTGGGCTGGAGAGACAGACTTTAGCCAAGTGATCTCTTTTTCTTCATTGTCGGCAGACTGCGGTCTTAAAATGGCACAATGAGTGAGGATGATTTTTGCCGCAGCCGAGGCAGGGCACTTGCTGTGGTTTTCTTTCCGTCTGTCCTTTTCCCCTTGGGGATGATTTGAGACGACTCACATCATCTTCCTCGTCTGTGGGGTCATCGGAAAAGACATCGCCATGGTGAACGGCAGCTGAGTGGGCAGTTGCGAATGAGGACGGAGCCCTGTGCATCTCGGCTGAAGATTTTTCTGACATTTCATATGTGCACACCTCATCCAAAGCAGATTGGAGGCTGATGTCATTTTTTGCTAAAAGGCGGCATTGCAATCTCACATCCCTCACGCCACACACCAGCTGCTCAAGGAGGAAGTCATCTAGGTTTGGGAACTCGCAGTCTATTGCAGCGGTCCTGAGGGAAGCCATATAAAAGTTAATGAACTCCCCTTCCTTCTGAACCCTCTGGCGGAATGTAAACTGCCGGGACATGCGAGAGGGAGCAGGCGCATAGTGTGCCTTCAGTTTGCCCACCAGAGTGGCCCAAAGTATGGTAGAGACGGGTTGCGGTGCCGCCAGAGTCCTGGCCATTGCGAAAATTTGCGGGCCACATGCGTTTAGGAAATGGGCACATTTTCTGTTGCTGGACAGTTCGGTAAAATCGTTGGCCTGGAGGAAACAGTCAAAATGTTCTACATACGTGTCCCATGTCTCAGAGGCTGGTTTGTATGGAGTGAAATTTTCCTGGGTAGCCATTCTTGATGAGCTTAACACGGCACAGAGTGTAATAGCCTCTACTGCGGTGCTAGCATTCTACCATCTCCTCAAAATCCCAACTTCCATTGCCAGTGCTTCGTTTAAAGCGAGGTGAGAAGAGACGAGATGGTGTGAATTAACAATCCCTTTATTAGGCAACAGCCACAGACAATAACAACTAACACCACTCACATCAAGAACGAACACACACACTGAACTTCTGTCATGGCTGCTATTTATACAGCAGCTGTCAAGCAGGCAGCCAATGATGCACGCTCGTTTCTCCCGCCGGCCGAGCTATCACTTCACAGCCAATAGGCAACGCTTCCATGTTGCTGGGCAGAGGCGTGGCTGCGTATGCCGCATATATATTTTAAAACATTCCCTCCCAAAAATTACTCTTATATCAAAAGGAAGAACTCTTACTCAGGCAGTGTAGTATTCTTATTATATGGACGATTATTTTTATATGCAGTTTGATAGTTGCTGTGTACTGATATTTGTCATTATTTTATATAATGACATTATATTTGTCATTATCCCTTAGAATTCTTAATCTTTTCTGCAGGAGAAAAGAGAGAGGCAGGCACATATATTTGCACATGCACACAAATATTATAAAATAAATATTTAAAATAATGGAAAAAATCAGCAATTGCTGTTGCTATTAATTATCCCCAATTCTTTCACTGACCATTGAGATGATGACAAACATATAGCTTTCTAAATTTAAATGTAGAGGCGTTAAATTAGCAATTTATTGCAGTTCTTTGAGGAGTTCAGAAATACTAATGTCAGCATGACAAATTTGGATAGTCCCATCAGTGCACATCAGTATTACCTGAAGTCAGAGAGAAACTATAGTGAAATCTAATATTGCTCCATAAAAGCAAGAATGCATGCAATGTCTATATTAGAATGCATCAAATTGGGACCAAAGAGGCAGGTCTACAAAGTATACTAGCATTTTGTACAGCCAAGGAGAATTGCCTAATGCCTCATCTCCCTCTTTAGTGAGGCAGATAATTACCACAATTTTAGAGGACCTATGTAAATCAAGATAATTCACTTATCTGATAATGAAGCAGAAGCTTTCACATATCCTTATTTGACTGTGATAGCCTACAGAGGGCACCAATCCAATAGTATAATTATTCTAGCTACAAAATCTTTACCTTTTAAAGGGACAATTAAATACATAAATATATATTTAAAAGATAATTATCATTAGAAAATGACAGAAGTATGTTTATGCAGTTACAGGCCTGTATGCATTATAGCTTTGCATGCTCTCATCAGGAAATAGCTCAGCAAAAACAGATCTTGAAGAGATTCAGCTTGGTGTCAGGATAGTGTTAGATATTTACATTTTAATAGTGTGAGCAGAAATTAAAACAAACCAATCTTATATTCCTAACCATCTGTTAATATTTTATTTTGCCAAGCCTGATGGCAATCCTTTATAGACTCAGTCAATGATTTCAGTTGTTACAGAATGATAAAGAGCTCACAAACTGATTATGTAGTAATAATACTTGTTTTCCAGTTATTGTTAAGGACAAAAGCAGAACTCACACAATTATAGTTTTTACTCAATAACAGAACTGAGGCAGTAACAGGCAGGCAGCAACATAACTTTGTAGCTGTAAAATAGAGTAAATATCTGCCTGTTCGTTGCAATGGAATATATGTGAATATTTATTTGCAATCTTTTTATTCTCTGATAATGATTGTTCCAAAAGAACTTGTATTGATTCAAGCTCACATTCTGGAAAAGCAAGAGACAAAGAGTGAAAGAAAAAGAGGCAAATGAGATCAATTAAGTGATAAGCAGTAAGATTGAACTGCCCTTCCTTGTTTTAATATTATTTGTTTTGTTTTGCTTATTTTTGCTCAAAAATGCAAAATTCACAGTCCATCGGCACCTCTTCTTTGGTCAGGGAAGGCAGGACCAAAAAAACTGGGCCTGTTTTGCTCACCCTGGAACCTGTTCCAAACCCACTTTCAGAATGTAACTTTCAACATTGTCAAAGATAAAACCTGATGTACTGTAGCTCTTCAACCAAAAAAAGCCATATGCTTTAGTTGATGGACGGATCCAGAATTGCTGTGGCAATGGAACCAGAATTCCTTCTACCATCCCAGAACAACTGACAGAAAAAGCAGAGTGTTTTATGTGAGAGCAAGGGGCAAAGTCAGTTCCTTGCAGCTGTTGCTTCTTTGACCAATGTCAGTACCGAGACTGATTTTCCTATGCCACACCGGCCTTCTTGCAAAAGAAAAAACACAGACTTCTAAGGATTCTCTGTTCTCAGTTTATGAATGAAACCAGAGCTAGCCTGTCTTCAGTTCTTGATTCCCAAGACTTCTATCAAAACTAGTTGAATGCTGTCGTGGCATCAGCATCTTACTTACATGATTGATTATTGCTTTATTTTACTGTAATGAAAAAAATGTCATTTTTAAAAAAATATGAAAATGGTCAGAGCCAAGGATCAGGAAAAGAAGCACTTCTGGACAAACAGCCAGCAATGCATCTTTATGCTGCTACAGAATAAATTTAAAACGTCTGATTCAGTCTGAAGTTGGAGAATCAGCTTACTTTTCTGAGAATGCCATTTATCCAGATGTTGGCTGGTGAAACCATGGGGCAATCCCATTTGATATCTGTGTTTTAACAGTTTGGGTATCCTTATTTCCAAGGTGCAAAGGCATACTGACATTGGTTAGGCATGAGTGCTCTTAATCTAGATGAAATTTAGAAACATACCAACCGCTTCAATCTAATCTGAAATAATGATAACATGATCCTTTAAATAACATCTTTTAATTAAGTTGATTTAGTTGAGTGCCTATCTATTGAGGATAGGCACTCAATAGATTAATGGTGCCTGTCAATTGTCCATTGCTTTAATTCTTTTTGAAATGAGTAATCTATGATATATTTATGGAAGGGAAAGTCTCCCAAGGGAAAATTTTATTTTCATAGGGGCTCTAAATGCAGTTGATCCATTTAACTATTACGCTCCCACTGAAACTGGAGTGATCAATTCTGCAGGGCTAATGGCAGCATCCACGACCAAGAAGGAGGTGTCAACATGTTTAAAAAAATAAGGGGAAGGAAATGAAAGGCACAAAACAAAACAAAGCCTCATGTCTGATAATGCCTGAGAACGAACAGTAGCCCCTCAATACTGAGTCACTTGGATAGGAAGAGGGAGGTGCAACAGAAATTGCCAGTAGAGAGAAAGGCACAGCCAGCAGTGTAGGAGGCTTTAAAATGTCAGCTGTTGTGAAAGCTGAGATTAGAGAAAAGGCAAGGAGGCAAATCAGGGTGAGTAGGAAAAAGGAAAGTGAATGATCCTTTCTCTGTTATTTGACCTGTTTCTTTCCATTTCCTCCCCTGAGCAAAATGAGAAAAAGAAGACAGTGGAAGAAACAGAGATAAAATGTACAGAGAACAACTCATTGCCTGCAGAATGAATTTCCAGGCTGACAAAAAGAAGTTTAAAAAATGTATATATTCACAGGCATAACCGATAGGAAAGAAGGGGAAGGGACGTGTCCACCTATATCAACCTACAAATTCCTACTCAATTTTCACTTGAATAAAATGTTAGAAAAGGGTTTTGCGAATGCAAGTTCACTTCTTATATATATTTGTTTAATTTTTTTAAAGTAATCTGACACAATACCCCTTATCTCATTCAGTGACACCAAGTTTAAAATATATTACTTGAAATAGTACTGCTATTCTTACTGAGTTTTAAAGCTCAGCATATTGTGAACCTGACAAACATTCTGGGTTTCCCAAGATCAGACTATCCTGAAATGAAATGGCAAAATACCATTTTCTATTAATTTGGGGAAGAAAACCTCCTATATGCTTAATACAGGGGTGTGAAACTCAAGGCCCACAGGCCAAATCCAGCCCGTGCAGCCATCCTGGAAACTGTAAGGGTCTGGCCCACATCACTTTGGCCTGGCCCACACCATCCCAGGAGGCATGAGCATGCACAGGCCCAGTTCTCCATCACCGCATGCAGGGCAACTAAAGTAGTCTGTGGGACTATGATAAAAAAAATAGTTCAGACCTTCTGACCTTGCAAGATTTTTTCTTTTGTGAGAAGTGAGAAGGACTGAACTATTTTTTTTTTACTGTAGTCCCACAGTTTTCTTGCCCTGCACGCAGTGATGGAGAATGGCGCTGAAAAGCAGGTTAGTGAAGGGATGTGGCTTCCCTAGGGGAAGGTGAGGGTTTGGCATGGGTGGCCTCGCCGGCCTGGCTGAAGGGTCCTGAGGTAAGCCAGGATGGGGTGGTTGGGGCAGCTCCGCACCTCCTGCCTTGCTTTGTCCTCCACCCTCCACCGCCTCCCTTTATTCTTCGCCACTTCTTCTCCTTGCTCACCGCCATAACCTAGCAGGAGGCTGAGCAACGCACTGGTGTGGTGGCCACAAAGTGAGGCCAGTGGAGGAGGGTGGAGGATGAAGCAAGTCAGGGATGCAGATCTGACCCCCCCCCCACACCCCACACTGGCTTACCTGAGCGCCCTGCTAGCCAGGCACTGAAGTGCCACAACTGCCACCACAGTGAGACAGAGAGAGAGAGAGAGCAAGAGAGCTCTTCAACCTCTGTTTGTGTTTGTGTTTGTGTTTGTGTGTGCGTGTGTGTGTGTGTGTGAGAGAGAGAGATCCGTGCTTCAGTGGGCACCCAAGCTGCTGGCATCAGTGGGGGGCAGCAGGAGCCACCTGAGCAGCCATTATTCCCCCCTCCCCAACCAGCCAGCTCCGCCTGCCCTGCTTCCTGCCAGGCCAGCCAGCTGGTGCAAAGCCTCATAGTTCTTCTCCTCCTCCTCATCCCCACTCAAGCAGCAGTGGGCTCCAGAAGATAGGGTATCATTACTGCCCTGGTACAGCAAAATCCAACGTGTTGGATGCAGGTGTGAAGGGCCTGGCCCTGCAGTGCCTCCTTGCTTAGTTGAAGGCTTTGTTCAGCCTTCAAACAGTAAGGCTGGCGCACGCAAGCGAGCAGCACACCAAGGCTACGGATGGCATTGGTTCCAGCGCCCGGCTGATTCCGATTACATGGCTGGCCTACTGAAGCACAAAACACTCTCTCTCTCTCTCTCTCTCTCTCTCTCACACACACACACACACACACACACACACACACACACACACACCCAGAGGTTGCATTGGATTGCTCTCTTGATCTCGGTCTCTCTGTCTTGCTGCGGTGGCAGTGGCCAGCTTGAGTGCCCCGGCTGCAGCTGAGCTGAAGAAAGCAGAGGCGCAGCAGCGGGCTTGCCTTCAAAGATCGCTCCAAGTGCCCATGTGCACGCAGATGCCCCATTTGCATGCAAGTGTGCTCTGTGGGACAATGAGATCTCATTAAGTAGTTAAGTGGAAAGTAGTTGGGGGGGGGAGGGAGGAGCAGGAGACTGGCAAACACTTTTTGCCCAAGAATGAAAGTTTTTGGGTCCCTGACTCTCTGCAAAAGAGGATGGGTGTCTGAACTTGTGTGATATTATAGCACCCAGGAGCATCAACTCTCGGCACGAAAAGCATTTCCCAGCCAACTCTCCTCTCCCTTCCTCAAAGGCAAAGAAACAGAGAAACAAGAGAGGAGACAGATGTTTGCAAGGTAAGTGAGTCCTTGTGGCAGGAAGGGAAGGAGAAGCATGAGGTATCTTAGTGGGTTGGGGAGGCCTTGAGGGCCTGTTCTATCACTAGCCCCCCCCCCCCATGGCCTTCCCCATCCTGAGATACCTCATGTGCACATTGGTATTCTTGAATTGTGAGCTCTTAGGAAAGTATCCCCTCTAGTGTGTTGCAAACAGCTATTTCCAGTGGCGAAAACAGGACAAAGCAAGTGGGGAAAAATAGTTTCCTTTGCTATATTTCCAATCTGAATTAGATCATGGCAGAGTCCCTATAGGAAGTCCTTTTAAGGATTATATATTAATAGAAAAGCAACTAACTTACCTCTGTTCTTAAACACTAAAGCTGTTTGCACATAAAAAACAGAGGAGTTCTGATCAACTACCAGAGCCATCATTTTGACAGTTTTGCTGTACTGTTGTCTGTGGACACCCCCACAAAATGTAAGCATGGCATAAATTGAGCCTGGTTTGTTCTCAGTCTTTTAAGTGGCTACAAACTACTAGCAAAAGTGGCATTTGGTCACATGGCGAGGAGGCATTGAGAAATGTTTCCCCTTTTGCATTTGAGCATCTAAGAAGGGACAGGAAAGACAAAGAAAAAGAGGGGAAGAGAGCAAGGAAGGGGAAAAAAGAAAAGAAGGGAAGGAAGAAGAAAGAAAGGAGAATGAAGAGGGAAGGAAAAAGAAGAAAAGGGAAAAAAAGAAAGGGAGGAGGGAGGGAAGGAGGAAGGGAGGGAGGAAGGAAGGAAGGAAGGAAGGAAGGCAGGCAGGAAGGAAGGAAGGAAGGAAAGGAGGATTATAATGAGAGAGAGTCAGGGTCTCAGGTAAATCCTGCCTTAGCATTTGGCCACCAGCAACCCTGCTGCCTTTTGTCATCCCTTTGTCCCTTCCTCCTGACCTCTCCTGGTGGTCTCCCATCCTATCAGTGAGGATGCTTTGGTTACAAAGCTGGGTCTTCTCACAAGGAGAGGGAGTGGGCCACAAACTTTGCCCTCCCACACACACCATGAGCAACCTGGCCAAAGAGAGTGAGCACAGCAGCACTGGAAGCTGGCCATGCCTAACCCAGCCACGCCCCCCCCCCCCCCCCCCCCAGTCAACCACTATCGTGATGAAGCCCTCAGTGAAATTGAGTTTGGCATCCCTGGCTTAATACATTCTTCAAAAGTAAAAAAAGAAAACTCCTTAATCATCCAAAAGGGGGGAATTGGTCCATATGTTCTAACCCTTTCCTCTTGGATTACTTGAACCTGTACTCCTTAGCTCTACAAAATAAATAAGGCTAACTTGAAAAATGTTGCCTGCCCTGGCTGAAAAGAGGGACAAATTTTCTTGAACTATTTTGGTAATACCGTGCCATGCAATTACTGTAACTTCAATACTCAGTGTCCTGTGGAGATAAAAGGACAGAAATAAGGGAGCAATACTATTAAATGCATTTACTACGTAGTGTAGGAATAAAGGTCTCTTGTCTATATCATTGGAAGAGGGTGAGAAGGAAGCATTAAACATTTTAAATATATTTCATGGAGATTAACATAGATGAAGTGATGGACAGAAAATTTATGTTAGCTAACAACCCTTTTAGTTAGACATCAATCTATACTGGCTAGCATTTTAAAAAGTGATTCTTACTATGGATTAAATCCAAAGCCATTAAAGAAAATACATTTTCTAAAAAAAACAAATGATGTTATTTTAGGAGCTATGTTGAAAAATCTGGGGTGTATGTTAACAAAAAGTATATGGAAGAACTAGATGTTATCCATGGATAATCTTTTTCTATTGCACCCTGCCTTTGTACCATGCTTGCATTAAGCAGAAAAATGTATAGATCGGAATGAACTGTCCTTGCTTGATGATAAACAAATGAAATGGCCAGTACTATTATGCACTAATGACTAGGGTATCCATAGAAGTCAATGCTATCCATAGAGGCAGTTCAAAGAGCTGCAGCTTAGAGATCCCCAAATACAAGGCCATATAGGTGTTTTTGAAAGATCAGAATGAATTCTGCTTGACCACTCTCCTGACCGCCCTGAGATTGTCTGTAAAAATGAAAGCACCAGTAGAAAGGAGCAACAAAATGTGCTAAAGTCACTGCCTGCATATGTGGGAGCAGAGAAAACTTGGAGAAACAAATGTGTATATTGGAAGAGGCAAATTAAAATATGGGGAAATTGCAATGTTATGCACTTCAAATATTGTATTGTGTAGAAGTTATTGTGCTCCAGACAGCCTCAACTGTATTAACATTACTGCATGTGAATATGAATGCTTTAATTTGTGCTCTACACTCAAGCAACATTGGTTTGTCTTCCTATTCTTGTCATACTATTGGCTAAATTACAGATTTCTAAATTCCTACTCCCCACGTCAAGGAAAAAATATTGTTAGATGATAAGGTCTCACACAAAGCAGTGGCTTGCCAATCTTTTTACACTTTTTATATTTTTACAGCATAAAAAGGAAAGTAAAGATGCATCTCCCAACTGAATACAGAAAAAAAATAAAATTGACCATTTCTAAGAAAGAATTGTGCCTTCCTTAATATTTATCACAGCTCATCCTACCTAGTATCCATTATCCCCACCTGGTAACTGGTTTCAAATGGATCTTATTTTCAGATTTAGCACCATTCATCAATTGGTCTTTGGATTACCATTACACATAGATTTGCTCTCTCTGGTGTATTTAAAGCAGCAATTATAGCTTTCAAATAAATGGAACAAATTATTTCAGCCTAAAGAAGAAAAGTCAGATAGGTTACAGTTATTTTAATTAATTTATCACTCCTATTGATTTTGCTAATGATAGGGATGGTTTTGTTGATTTTATGCTTCTCTGAGGAATATTTTCATTTCCTGAGAAATGTTTTCATTTCTTGTCTACTTCCTGCTTACTAAACTTTTATATACCCTTTGTGTATTGCAAACCCTGGAGGGATCTGGGCTGGGTTGCAAAAGGGTGCTCTTTAACCCCCTTACTGTTGAAAGCTATTGAATTATCTATGCGAGCGGTCTCCAACCTTTCCAGTTTGGCAGCCCAGCAGAGTGGGAGAGAAGATGGTTCTGTGTGAGTGTGGCAGGTGAGCGCACAAGTGTGCACAGTTCCATTTGCACAAGCGGCAGGCACGTGTACCCACCACTCACACAAATGGAGCTTCTCACATCAGCACAAGTGCCCACTGCTCGTGCAAGTGGAGCTGCACATGCTTGCCAGTCACTTGCGCAGCCCGGCTCTGAATGGGCTGCAGCCCAGGGGTTGAGGACCGCCTAATCTACACAGACTGTTCCTCAGGAAGAAACTCAAGAATTGCAGTAAGAAATTTATCAAAATACAATTCCCACTTATACATTTACCTATTTTTCTAGGAGCAGCTACGAATCTTTATATATATATCTTCACATACAAATAATTGCTGGTAAGCTCAAAGAAATAACATGATGATTAATACTCTTGAAAGACCAGCAGCGCATGAATCAAAAAGGGCACAACACCCTTCTTAGCTACTAGCTCATTATTTAGAGACAGTTCTTACACTGTTGGGCCAAAGACAGAAGTCAATACTAGAACTCTGTGGGACTTCTCTTTCGTATCTTTTTTATCTGAACTTATTGAAGGAGCAATGATGGTGGAGGATAATGCACTTTTGTCCTTTTCTTCCTTTCCTTTCCTTTCCTTTCCTTTCCTTTCCTTTCCTTTCCTTTCCTTTCCTTTCCTTTCCTTTTTTTTTTTGATGCCCTCACTGCCTGGACAAATTCCCTTAATTTTCTTGGCAAGGATTGCCATTGCCTGTATCTTGGAGGCTGGATCTGAGAGAGAATAACAGACCCAAAGTCACCCAGGGGCTTTGTGCCTAAGGTGGGACTAGAACTCATAGTCTCCTGGTTTCTAGCTGATGCCTCAGCTATGGAGAGCCCAAATGGGCTCTCCAAGCTTTTTTAAGCAGTTCAGATTCCTGAGGAAAGTCAAGCACAATACCAAAGAATGTTTTCTTCTGCTCAGATTTAAAATACAAATATTTCCCAGGTTCACTTTTGTTATTATTTGCCTTAACATAATGATTTGCAGAGGGTACAACCTATATTTTCTTCTTCAAATTATTTTTTTCCCTCCCCCGCAACCCGGCCAGGTTTTCTCTCTTTGTGCTACTTTCAGATAACTCTTTCCTTTCTCTTTAAGTGATTTTAGCCAATTATTAGACTGTAATAGCATAATAAATCAATCAAATTTTGCTTTTTGTTGATATCAGTAATGGCAATTTAAAATATAGCATGAAAAGTGTTTCTTAGGTCACATTAGTAATCTTTGCCAATAATAGACTGCAAAATAATTACTGTTGTGTGTCTTTCAGAAAATGTTTTCTGGGATTTCCATTTTGGTAGGATTTTTACACAAATGGTTATTTTTCAGAAGAACTACAGTATTTGAATTATTTCATATTATATCAAATAATTACAATATTCTTATAGTGCCACATTCCATAGGACTCGTGACAGAGGTGTCTCTGGTGAAACACTATGGTGAACTGATATCACTCTAGAATAGACAGACACATTATGACTGAAAACGGTACTCAGATATGGGATTCGGGTTGCCATGTTTTCTCCAGAGTAAGGAGAGATCACAAGATTATCCATAAAAGAGCCCTGGTGGCGCAGCAGACTAAAGCACTGTTATTAACATCAGCTGCCTGCAATTACTGCAAGTTCAAATCTCACCAGGCTCAAGGTTAACTCAGCCTTCCATCCTTTCAAAGGTAGGTAAAATGAGGACCCAGATTTTAAAAAGTATCTTTACAAAGATACCAAAAATTTTGAGATAAGAGACAAAGAGAGGATGAAAAAGCAGATGTTAAAAAAAAATTTTTTTGTAGAATCTAAATTGTTGAGAGAAAGAAGGAATATAAATATAAAATTGATTTCTTTGATCAAGGTTAATATATTGGGTTGTTATTGCTGATAATGTTTCATGATTTTTAGACTGGGACTGAATGATGAAGTTTTAAAGATTTTGTTTATTTGAAAGGAAGAAAGGGGGAATATATTTAAATAGAATGTGGGTGTGTAAAGATTCAAATTGGGTTTAATAGAGATCATTTGTAATAGTTATGTATTTCAGATAACCCTAAATGAACTTTTGCTGAGAAAATGGAGAGACGAGGTTTTAGAGACTGACTTATAAAGAACGGGGTGCAGTTTGGTTTTACTTTAGGAGAATGTTGATTATACTTGTTGGAGATGAAGAGGAAGATTTCGTCTTTTTCTCTCTTTTTTCCCTTCCTTCCTTCCTTCCTTCCTTCCTTCCTTCCTTCCTTCCTTCCTTCCTTTCTTTCTTCTTCTGTACTTTTTAATTTTTTAATTTTTTAAATATATTTCTATACTATGTAGTATTCATGTTATGTGTATAATATAATTAATACAATTATTGGGGGGAAAGGACTCATGGTGGTGTAGAAAAAAGCCACTGTGACTAATAGAAAAGGAGAAGAAAAATCAATAACAAAATAATACTTTCATTAAAACCAGCACTTTGTGTATTCTCAAAAAATGCCCTTAATTTTTACATTTGTGAGTTTTCGTAACTTTTTTTCCCTGATTTGAACAAGTCTGATGTAATCACGAATGTAACAAAACTGGCCAATAGTTAATACCATGAGAGTAAATGATTGTCTCAATAAAAAGTAGCCTACAATAAAACATTTTCAAGGGAGTGAGCTCCATTAAAAACAGTAGGATTTACTTCTTGAAAACACAAATAGGATTGCACTGTTAGTAAGGCAGGTAGAATTTATGGCTTCCCTCAGAAGTTTCCTGATACGTTAACCTATATCTCAGTTGCTTCATTCTAAGTTGTATTAAAAGAAACCTTATGATTACTTTTAGTCTTTGCTTCTAAAGTAAACATCATCTGTCTTTTCTGGAAACAAAATGTTTCAGAATGATTCATCATGGAAATAAGAGAATACATTTTTATTCCTGGCCTCATTCCATCCCCTCTGAAGAGTAACTTTCTCTTGGGTGCCCTAGACATCAGTAGTATTGTGGAGAATTTATGAATATTTCCCTAGTTTCTGTCCTCTGTTCTAGCAATCTTGGCTTCAAACTTCTGAAGGTTTCAAATCCTTATGTTTTTACCCATACGCTATACTTTGACAATGAGAGAATAGTCCATGTGAGGTGCAAAGTAAGCTCTGCAAATAAATGTTGTGCACATAATTTTCAAATTTATGCATACCAATTTCCTTAAACTTATTTAATGCAATTATTTGTGAAAGCCATTTGGGTAGATAAGCTATTTTCTACCCTATTACTGATGGATGGGAAGTACTATTGTCAGGTAGATTTGCTTCTACTTGAATAACAGCACTAAACATTGTTAATGGCTTCACAGCAAACTGGAAGAAAGCATTAACTGGGATCCATTAGAGCTTTGTTCTTGTGTGCTGTTATGCTATTAAAGGAGTACTGTACAGAATGGCAAGAACCTGGAAATCCAACCCTATAGAGAATGGTTAGAAGAGCTGGTAAACTTGCAAAAGAGAAGGCTGATGGGAGATATTACAGCAGTGTTCTACAATTTAAAAGGCTATCAAGTGCATAAGCAAAAGGGGATGCAGTTTATTATTAGCACAAGACAGCAGTTAGAAACCACCATGAAGCAACCAAACAATCTGTCTAGAATAGTGGAGGACTCTTTTCATTGGCCATCTTCCAACAGGGTTTGGATGGCTGCCTCTCAGTATGGCTATCGCTGTCAATGGATTCCTAAACGGAGCTGTGATTTTTGACTTTTCTATAGTACCTGATGCAGTATGTCAAGCTATATTTTTGCCAACACAATGGATTTTAGTACTACTTCCTAAATTACAAGCCATATCTGGCCTTCAGTGTGCAACTTGTCAGGGAATGGTGGCCATTGCAGTGGAAGATGTTTGTACCTAAATAATAGGCAGAGAAGAGATTCATACTTTTTTTGCAGATTTTTTTTTAGATGTTCTTTAAAATATGGAGGAATCCTTTGAATATACCAATCAAATGACTTTCTATGAATCTTAGTTTTCCCTTCTCTGCCATCTTATTTACCTTGAGAGCTGTATCTGGTTTTGTAGCTTTTAATTCATTGAATAGGGACTGTTTAGCGGGGGTGGGGGGTGGAATCCCACTCAATTAGAAGTACAGATTAATCTGACATTTGGTTTAACGTATTTACATTCTAATTGGCAAAGTTTTATTTGTTCAGTCCAAGTCCACCATATTATTTATAACTTAGTTTCTATGGGAAATAATCTAGGGAAGCATTCAATGTGAAAGTTACTAGAGAGATAAGTAGAACTTCTCAGTTCCTGAGGGAATGTTTTCTGTTGCTAGCAATGACGGCATAATCTGTCCTTTCTTTCTTTACCTCCTTGCCTAGAACACTGAGATATGAAGTTTCCTAGGGTAACAAGGATTATGTGCCTTAATAGCGAGCACACTGGGGAGAGGGGTGCCATGTCAGAGCAAGCAATTTAAATGAGAAAAATAAAGCTATAAAATAGGCTAAAGAATCCAATGCAGTTTAACTTCCTTCCTCTCTCCCTTTTTAAACTATTCCCTGTCACTTTGCTATCCAACATTTATGTAATATTAATATTGGTCCTAAAGTGCATGTGTGCAGTGCAATGAAAATTAAACATTTCCGGAGTTTTATAGAAGATAAATACGTTCTATGTAAATGATTGTTTGCCAGTTTGCTCCTGTGAAGAATAGTGAAGTAACAGCATGGGGATATGGATGCACTGGTGAGAAAATTTATTTTTCTAAATTATCAGATAGAGATTTGTTACAGCTGTAGTGGTCCTGGAAATAAACACACTCACAATAACCATCACATTGATGAGTGTTTTGCTAGCAGTAGATAAAGATGGAAACAATTTCTTGCCAAGCTGGTTTCCAGAATCTCTTAGTACTGTGTATACTATAGCTTTTATACTGAATAATCTTTTCTGAAAGGTTCTCCCCACCAGCTCACCATGTGAGTCAGATGAACATTTTGCATTGAGCCTGGATGAATGAGCATGTCAAGTGTTTCTCTAAAATGGATTGGCCAGGCTCTCTCAGTTGACAGCTTGCTGGGAAGTCCATGTTTTAGAGCAGGCCATATTTCTTTCACTCATTAGTGTTGCAATTTCCCTCAGGGAACTTCTTTTCGTATCTATTTTTCTGCCAAAAAACTGTATGTATGGCCTGCCAACTCCCTGCAGGCTGCAGTTTCATTCCGAAGCTCATTTTAGAGCACATTTAGAGTTTGTTCTGGGTCTGAGCTTCCATTCACATTTCAGTGCCAGTTGGAACCCCTGGAAGTTTCTGCTGTCTCAAAATATCAGTTTGGTGAGGAGTGTTCTGAAGCCCACCCAAACTACAGAATACTTGCTATCCATCTTTACTGGCAATCCACCTGAATATTTGGGAACTACTTCTGAAATGAGAAGAACATATATGAGGGTCTTGTGTCATTTTGAATATATGTGTAGCATGGCCTGCAGTAATGAATTAGTTAACTGAAACTTGGAATAAAAGGTCAGATAAAAACTGGTGTAATTTCCTTTTGCAGTGTCTCTGACCTTTCCTTTTCTTTGTGCTCTGCTGAACTTTGATTATCAGAATCTTCTGTGAATTTCCCCACTTCTATTAAGGATCAAATATACTGGCTGTCAGGAGGAACTACAGAAGACAATACTTATCAAGAATTGTTAACAATTGTCAACATTTGTTAACCTTCAGTTTAATATATTCAGCAGGCTCTTGACTGGAAAATGTCCTGACAAATTGTAATCCAGGTCTGGCAAGCTAAAATTGTGGTCTGGCTTACAATTCTCCGCTGCCCCGTATCACAAATGGCAGAAAATCTTCTGAAAATCAGTGAGTGCTAAATTTTTCCAAACTGAATACAATTCAGCTAAATAAATAATATATTGCTATATTTAAGATAAATAATTTTAAGAAACTTATTCTCATTTTTAAAGGCTTCCCAACCACCAGTCGAGAAAACTTGGAGAGCAATTCCAGTCAGATGGCCAAATATTTTTGCTTGGTGTAAAGTAATTCCTGGTGTTTTCTCTCTTGGACTAATGAAAGGATGGAAAGGCACAGCAGTCTGACAAAGTCTACTTTGTTTTAAACCTCCAACTTCATTTTATGAAGAAACTTGTGAATTTTTGTAACCAAGCAAGGTTTTTGGACAGGTGGAACTTGACAAAAGATCATGTTATACCAGTATCTCCAGTATCTGCTAAAGGTAGAGATCCCTCCTCCCCACCCCCCACCTCCCACCCCTCAATTCTGTTTCCCTGGCATGTTTTGAAAACAAAGATCGTTCTTTCTTCTCCAATGACATCATCCTGGACTGGTAGATTACTTGCTTTTTCATTGGGCAGGCTGCCTGCCATGAAAACTCTCATTCCATTTCACCTAACCCAACTTAGGAGGCAAAGCGTTACTGCTTGCTATTGTCAGGAGATAAAAGAACCATGCTAAGAGAAACCTATTTTGCTGAGCACTGGAACCAGGGAGCAAACTCCATGAGTGGCTGGTTTGAAGCAGAGGGGGCAGGTGCCAATTGGCTAGCCTTCTCAGAGCTCAGCTACTGGTTAGTGGCTGAGCAATGATTGAGAGAAACTCCTATTTGCAAACTCCAGACTTAGGTTTAACGCACATGGGATCTGTAAATGATGAAACCAGAGGAAGGAAACTGTTTTTAACATGTTTTGGACTGGTTTGCTGATATAATTTTTTTTAAAATTTGATTTATATGCCGCCCTTCTCCGGAGACTCAGGGCGGCTTACAATGCGCTAAGCAATAGCCTTCATACTTTTTGTATATTTATTGCCCCCACAAACTGGGTCCTCAATTTACCTACCTTAGAAAGAATGGAAGGCTGAGTCAACCTTGAGCCTTGGTGAGATTCGAACCTGCAATAATTGCAGGCAGCTGTGTTAATAACAGGGTGCTTTAGACCACTGTACTATCCAAGGCTCATAATGGCTGGCAATGTGGCAAATCACTGATCACTGATCTTTCACATTCACACAGGTTATTTTTAGTCATAGACATTAATGTCAGGAACCATTTGGTTAAAAAAACCAAAATCATTTGCCTTGTGAATTTTCTCAGAAAATACTATACACTTCAGAGTACATTGTTTAATTTCTTTTATACAGGGAAAATCAGATCTGTGAAGGCCTTAAAGCACAAAGCCCCCTGGTTTACCTGATTGAAATCTTTTGCAAAGGAAATCTATTTCTTATAAACATGGTGAATTGTAAATCATCTCCTGTGACTAGATGCATTACTTAGAACAATAAAAGAGTACTAGAAAAGGCACTGACATACCATTACAATTAATTCTGAAAGTTCATCTTACTGGAAAAGCTCAACTGAACAAAAGCAACAGTACTTTTAGCTAGTCAATGCAGCACCTGTTCTCACACAAGTCAAAGGATGAATAAACAAATTTGCTTTTTAACCTGCATTTTCAGTGCAGAAATGCCTGCTTTTTTACCAGAGCTAAAGCTGAATATACTGTAGGTAACCCTTGACTTATGGCCAAACCTTCCAGAATGAAGTGAAAATTTAGTGTTTTCACTCATTTTTAGGTCCATTCCCCCAGTGTGTCAAGGGATTTTATTAGTGAACACCATCACTCTTGTCATTGTTCTTCCTAATGGGGCAGGAAAAAGACCTGGACCTCGTGGATGTGGTGGGAGACCCAGACCCTCTCTCTAGTGCTCCACTTAATCACAACTGGGACAGCCACATGACATCTCACCCAAAAACTGCTTTGCTCAATAACCAAGATTCTGAGCCCAATTGTGGTCATAAATGGAGGACTGCCTGTAACATTTTTATGACAGAGGGCTGCACTTAAATGCTTTTGGACAAATTGAATTTGTCCATTTATGATTGACAAGGGGAAAGGAAATTATCAGAGGACTGGAAAAGAGCTGATGTGGTTCCCATCTTCAATAAAGGGGGAAAAGACAGTTTCAGGAAACTACAGACCATTCAGCTTGACATCAATACCTGGGAAGATCATGGAGAAGATAATCAAGCAACAGGTCTGTGAACAACTAGAAGCAAGCAAAGTTATAACCAGAACCCAATATGGGTTTGTTGAAAATACATCATGCCAAACAAATCTTATTTCATTCTTTGACAAAGTGAATAAATTAGCCGACCAGTAAAATGCTGTGTACATAGTATACTTGGATTTCAGTAGAGCATTTGACAAAGTAGACCACAATCTACTTCTTAGTAAGTGAGAAAAGTGTGGGATAGACAGCAGGTTCATATATTCATATATTTGAATAGGGATTTTCATTTTTGGTGGGAAATGGAGGTATGTTATCTCCCTTCTACTTTTAATTTTGCTAATCCTATTTGGAGAATTATATTTTAGTTTTCTACATTTCCCATCTCAATGCTACAACACTGTAGATTGAACTTTGCATCTGATGAGTAATTGGAGTGAATTCTCAGGTCTGAAAGAGTCTCTGTGGTTGTCAAGAGATACATGTCACATCAGCTTTACATCAAAGATAGAAAAACATTTTATATGCTATGGTTATTACCAGAAGAACTTATTTTCAAGAATTTCCAGATAGGGGGAAAGGGTTTATATATATGTTTCCTTTTAAAACTTTATATTTAAAATTCAGCTAACTTGTCAGTTTCTTCAAGGGTTGTGCTATGTTGTTGTTTCTCACTGTGGAAGTACAAACTGACCAGATACATCAATGTGTTCTAACAACACTGTGGATCTATCGGTGGTATGATGGCTATGAGAAAGAAATTAAAGAATATAATTGTATTATAATGGAATTTATGGAAATGTGCATACTTTTACATTTATTTACACCCTTGCCATCCACAATTTAAAGATTTTTCATATAAAAAGGAAATATCTAGATGTTTGCTTTCATAAAACCACAGAACTAGCAAAAGGAAGGCATTGGAGAGAGAATGAATAATTTTCATGTAATTAGGCAAGAGCATGCTTTTAAAATCATTTTTCTGCTTAGTTAGATTACTTGGCAGAGAACTCCATGGCTTAAATGCCAGAAGAAAGAGTCAGCTCTGACCTATATCACTGCCAGCCATACCTCAGGCATGATTACTGCAGCAGCTATGCAGATTGGAGGAGGCACTTCTTAATGGACATTTCTTTTCCTGGGCACACAGCTCTGCATGCTCAAGAGGGACAACTTAATATCCCTCAGGTTTTCCACAGTGATTACTTCAATTAAGCTGTTAATCTGAAAAGTTTTCAAACTGCTGCCATTTAATTTACTTGGATATGGATGAGCAAACTGAGCGTCACATTCTGTTGAGCATCATATAGGCTCAGGATTGGTTGTAGGGCCATTTCTATTTAGGAGAGTTGAGGAACACACTCTGAGGATGCACTTGGAAGGCCAGATTGCACCAGAGATACCACTGGAATATTCAAAATGTAACATTATAAATCCAAATTTTTGCTGAATTTCAAAATATATGTAAACTTTTGCCTGGGTGTAGTGGGTAAAACAAATAGCTTAAAGGAAGGATAAAATATGAATATGACCAATATAATATACCAGGGAAAGTATACTTTCTAGGTGCTGCTTTGTTGCTGATAATACAGGCTAATGAAAGTGACTAAACTTAGATGTTAACTTAAATGCTTTCTCTCTAATGAGTGGATTGCAGTGTAGATTACAGGAAATTTCTTCAAAACAATGTAAGTAACAATAGACACATATTTGCTCCTGATTTATAAGTCTTCTGCTGTTCTAAATTCTGTCACTCTTTCAAGCTGAGTCTTCCAATTATGGCAAATTACATGGTAATTTTGGAGCATCAAGCTAAATGTATTATGCTAGCTGTTCACATTAGAAACACAAAAAGCTTCCAGATTATAATCATTAACATCATATATTATCGGCAGGTTAAGTGACATCAGTTTTAAAGATTTTCAGCTTTGATCAAATTAAAAGCATACCACTTTATTAAAAAATGGGTTATGTAGTTATATTTTTTTTAAAAGCTGCTATTTTTAAAGGGACGTTCATGGCACAGCTGTGCCTGTTTCTTTTCCCATACATTTTACCATGACTAGAAAGAGAATATCTGGGCTTTATAAAATTCACAGACTGCATAAAGAACAGAAAACTGGTAGCATACTGTGAGATGAGAATACAGTCCTACACTATAGGAAGAGAATGTTGCCACACCACCTAGCCTGTCTCTAATGATGATGAGTTTACAGATGCTTTGGGATGATGATTTTTAGAAATGTATCATTGGTATTGTGGCATTAGGACTATGACTGTAACCTCATTTGCATCTGAGCACAGCACAAATATGATTTGCCAACATCTTTTATGTTTCTGCTGGATTTCCATGCTCTTGCCTTCTTCCAACCCCAAGACTGATCCCAAGACAGGCATCAGTTGCCTTTCAACATTCTCTCCCAAGTTTGTGTGCAAAGAAATTGGATGGCTGATTTCCCCAAATTCCTAGAGATTGATTAATTTGCTAATTTTTAAAGGACATGAGTTCTCCTTAGCTAGGTCAGAAGTACTTGCATATTCTGAAAAAGTTCAATGGGAGGAAGTCCCCCTTATGTTGTCTTTACTTGAGATAAAATCCAAACATAGAAAGCCACTTGAAAGATAAATATGCAAAGAAAGACTAGATACCCGTGCACCCTCAAGAATTTCTCTGAAACATGCTTGAAAGAACTTTAAACAGTAAATCTAAATCTTCAAACTGAATGGGAATGTGTATTGCCTGTGATTCACTGTTCAGATGGGAGAGCAAAACCTGACCTAACATGGAGGGCAAAAATAATAGTAGACAGGGACTGGGAAAGTGAAAAAGCTGTTGTTGCAAATTATTAATGGAAAATGTAAAGGCTGAAGATTATCTGGGGATTGATTGAATCATCTCATCTTCTGATTTTGGCCTGAATTATGGCAAATGTGCAAATTGAAGCCATGGTCAGAGTGGATTTAAGGAGACATTTGGAAATCTCCCTGGATTATCTAAATGGAACTAATTGACTAACTATGGGACACAAAGAACTATACCTATTGCATTCCTCTGAGGAGCAATGCTAGAATTGAGCAAATGGTTTCTAAAATGGCTTTCTGAGATCATAGACAATTGAGACTTTGATAGACTACTGACAGGCTATTGAGCAATGTTTGGACCTATCAAAATAAGACAAATTCAAATACTTTGGTCACCTAATGAGAAGGAAGGACTCACTGGAGAAGAGCCTAATGCTGGGAAAGATTGAGGGCAAAAGGAGAAGAGGATGACAGAGAATGCGGTGGCTGGATGGAGTCACTGAAGCAGTAGGTGTGAGCTTAAATGGACTCCAGAGGATGGTAGAGGACAGGAAAGCCTGGAGGAACGTTGTCCATGGGGTCACGATGGGTCGGACACAACTTCGCAACTAACAACAACAACAAAATAAGACAAGATGTTGCATTGGGGGAGATGAGTGAATTTTAAAAAGAAATGGTGTTGATGCTCCGAAGTACTTATGATATGTTGATAAAGAACCACAGGAAGATAAAAGACTTAAAGCATGACATTGTGGGGAAATCAGAAAATGTTCAATAAGGGACAATGAGTAAAGATCATAAAACACAGGAAATAGAGAAGATAATAGAAAGACCAGAGGAAAAGACAGAACAGATAAATCAACAAATAAAACAAGAAGAGAAGAAAGAGAAGACAATAAAGACTTACAAATCAAATAAGAATATATATATATATATATATATATGAAATCAAAAAATGGGATGGACTAAAAAGATATTTTAGAAGAGAAGATAGGGGCTTGGGCAAATCCTCCAGAGGTATGGCAGCAAAGAATAGTAGAGATGGAAGAAATATTTGAATTAAATAGGAAAGATACAGATAGACAGAAACAAAGACAAAGGAGGAGTTTGGGAGACTAGTCAAAAAATGAAAAAATTGAAATACTAAAGCAGGCAAGAGAGTATGGTTAGAAAGGGAATGCTGTTTAATATAAGATTGGCTTTATTGAGAGCTAGAATAGAGGTAGAAACAAGATCAAGGGGGAATATCGTTATAATATTTTTATATAATTTACTAAAAGTAATAGATGTAAAGATTAGATGTTGAAAGATGGTATCACTATGTACGTTTAAATAATATTGTGATTGTAATTAGAATGGTACACAAACAAACAATGTTTGTGCACAACTGACTAATGAAGGAACAACTAAACAATGAAGGAACAAACTCTAATACAAATATGTATAATAATACAATTACATAAGTATGATTAATGTAACAAATATTAATATTATTATTATTGTCTGTATTTAAATGAATGATACCCAGATACCTCACTGTTCATATAATGATATTGATGTATATCCAAAAATAATTAAAAAAAGAAAAGAAAAGAAAAGAATCTGCATGTATAGTGGGGGGGAGGTATTTATATTTATTTTGGTAATATTTACCAACAAATTAGTGAAACATTGTTTTCAGCAAAGATGTATTCAAGGACCACCTTAAAGTTTGTTAAAACTGTTGCCAAATAAGGAACATGCTAAACTCAGGAACCAAACTTTAGCCAACTTTGAATGGACGTACACTCCATCTAAAAATATAGGACTACATCTAGGAATACTTCTTGAACCTGTTGTGGCCCGCCAGTGGCCTGTGCGGATTGTTGCTGATCCTTACAACGAGGAAGCTGGTGCTGCACCAGGAGCCTGTGCAGCCAGCACTCAACTCGGACAGCGAGGAGGCTGAAGAAGAGGTGGTGCCAGAGACAGGGATTCAGTCAGGGCCTTCAGAACCTCCAGAGGCTCCTTTAAATGAAGAGGATGAAGAGGAGGAGCCTCTTCTCAATGCATGGGCATGCAGAGCTGTCAAAAGGCAGGAGTGGTTCCTCAGGAGGAGGTCTCCTCGAGAGTAAGGCTTGGGGCTAATTGGCCACTCCCTTAGCCTATTTAAGAAAGTACACATCTGGTAACAAGCTGCAGGAAACAACTTTAGTTCGCTAACCATCGCATTGGGATGTTTCGGCAAACCTTGTTTCTGGGCTTTCTGGGTCATTGATCTTGCTGTTGCGATCTGGTGAGATCCGGCCATGAATGATGTGAATGGGTTTTAACTGTTTTTAATGTTTTAATTTTTAATGTTTTTATATATGGTTTTTAAATGCATTGTAAGCCGCCTTGAGTCTTCGGAGAAAGGCGGCATACAAGTTGAACAAATAAATAAATAAATAAATAAACTCCAGTAAGACTCTGAATATCTTATCTATGGAATTCTGGCAGGCTGTTAAGAACGCTTTATTAACAGCCGACATTTGCTAAAACTGCGTTTTTTAGTAAACTAAGTTTTGTTCAGAGTTTGTGTGTGCTGTGTTCTTTGGGATCCGTAGCTGGGGCAGAACAGAACCTCAGCACATACAATGATGGCAGCTACAATAGTTGTGAAACATTTTGAGTTGATTTGATTTGGTAACTGTGGATGTTGTACAACATATTTAAATACGCAAAAATTGCAATTAATAAAAGTAAACTCTCCCTTCAGTCAACCTGGATTCCTAGTGACTATGTGGACACATGCATCTTGTCTTATTGGCAACAATACACATATATTTTACCACTGCTTTTGTGTGGATTGTTTTTTCAAGATTTCAATCTAGGCTACAATTCTGATTTTTTTTCTAGGGGGCTCCATTTAAATATGAATGAAATCTAATCCTGTTTGATCAGCCAAGATTTGACTAGGTGCTGCCTTCTGCTGTGACACACACACAGTATCTTTTGCTCTTTAATTTGCCTGAGAAAACATCTTCAATCAACTTTGGTGTGGATATGTATGTGCATACATACAAACTGAAATAGAACAAAGCATAGGAATTTGCATTCTGCACAGACAGCATCAGATTCATCAGCTTCCACGGTGGAAAAAGCCAGTGCAACAAATATGCAAGTAGTCCTCAACTTATGACCACAGTTGTAACCAGAACGTCCATTGCTAAGAAAGGGGATTGTTAAATCAGTCATGCCTGATTTTTTTGCCATGGTTGTTAAATGAACTGGGTGATTGTTAAATGAATCTGGCTTCCCCATTGACCTTGTTTGCTTCCAGGGAAGGTCACAAATGGTGCTCACATGACCCTAAGATGTTGCAACCAATATAAATACATGTTTGTTTCCAAGTGTCCGAATTTGGATCATGTCACCTGGGGATGGAACAAAGGTTGTGAAGTCAATTACTAAGTCATTCGCTTAGCACTGTCATAATTTTGAACAGTTGCTAAAAGAATGGTTGTTAGGTAAGAACAACCTGTAGAGAACAAAAGGGATAGGCTTGATTTTGCTGTATTTTTGAAAAGCAGCTTGCCTCCCTCTGATAACAATTTATGTTAGTAGCATTGTAGGATTCATGCTGCCAAAATTTGTCCAAAAATGGCTGACTCTGGTGGTCTGATTCAGACCAAGACAGTTGCAAGTTATTTCAAAGCTGAAAATAGCTTGCATACATGCACACACACGCACACATGCGCACATGTGCACACACACACACAAACACACACAAAGGAAGATCTCAGTGAAATATAATCATCCAATGTCATTGCCAGTTACAGTGAATATTTTATTCTATAGCAACATAAAACCAGCTCTGAGAAACATAGAGTACATTCATTGCAAATACCAAAAATGTTGTGTATTAAAAAAGTATGCAAACCTGTTGTTTTGTTCTGGGAAAATATATTTCCCAGAGCACAATAATGGCAAGAGCCAAAATAATACATCTGCCATTTTCAAAGTTGAATTCCACCAGGCTTGATGGACAGGCTATCATAACTTTTCACTGTAGTAATTCAGTTTTTAAATAAGCTATTTTTCCTCACACTGGTTTTAACGGGAAGAAAAATACAGCAGATTCAGACTGATGTAACTGTACATTTATTTATTAAAGTTCTACACTACCCATCCCTTTGACACAAAGACTGCATAATTTCTATTGGTTCAAGGGGAGCTCCAAATTTGCATGACATGCATAGAGCAAAAAATAGGCATAGCCAGGATCCTTTGGGGACAAAAAATTTGAATTCTAAGGGCAGAAACCGCTAGGCATTTTGCTCTGACCTAATCTGGTAAACTAAAAGCAATGTGGGTAGGTTGCACTGGTCTACATCTGTACATTTATATGCTGTAACGTAGATGGGGACAATTCCACATAGCGTGTTTTTAAGTCTCTGCAATACAGTTTGCCTCTTAATCAGCATTTGATGTCAAGATAGCAGAAGTCTGGGGAGGTTCTTTTTAATAAAAGGTTTTAACGTTTTAATTTTTCCTAACCAACCAATATGGATCTACTTTATTTTCCTCTTAGGCAAATTATTAGAAAGCTATGGAAATTATGACCTATCATGCATTAATTTTATAAATAACTAAACAAATAGGTATTTAAAAGGAATTTTCATGGCCAAACAGGACACATCCCTTTTTAAAAAGAAAAAGGACTGGCGATGAGAGGAGTTAGTAATTCAGGATTGCAATTTTGTAAGCTTTGTAGAATAAATGAACTGGCAAGCCACACTCCATTGGTTTTGATGCAGTTTTCCACTTATAAAATATGTGAGACGGTTTGTATGGCAATCCTTTTTAAATTATGTAAGAGGCATAGAGGCTGGTGTGAAGGCAGGTGACTGACAGGAAGTGCTGAGCAAGGGAAAATGTGCTTATGACAACATGGAGAAATTTAAAAAGATGGTTGTGCAAGCATGAAGATCAGGAGTTGTGGAGCATTTCCTCTTTCTTGGGTTGCAGTTATTTTCTGTGAAAAAAGAACACCATGCACATGGCCAACTCTATCTGCCAAGGTGCTGAAGACTGGAATGTTCTTTTTATCTGTCCTAGAAAGGCAGATTCTCCAGCAAGTACACCTGCCCAATCAAAAAGCCGTTTTATCTTTTTGTTGTCATGGAATGAATAATTAAATATTTAAGAACATTGTGTTTCATTATTGTGTTATATAGCACAAAACAGCAAGTCAACCAGTCTTAAGCAAGTAAAACCAACTCTGTGCATTTTTAATGATTTAATCTCAAAATGCAAAATGATGCCCTTCAGAAAATCAACAGATGCTCATAAACCCAACATTAGTTGTAAATGCCTTGCTGCAGAGCTGAAGACATGAAGAGACCCTAGAATATTTCAGTATCAACCTCCTGAAATGGAAAAGAAACAGCCTTTAGGGCACTCACACAACACTCTAGAGGAAATACTCCAATACCAATATAAAATGCACCATGGGCTGAAAATCCTTTGAACCACAATGCCTATATCTGGTGTGGTCTCCACATGTGCAATATTTTCCACTCCTTCCGTTCAGTGATGCACTGAGCTTTTCACAGGACTTCCCCCATCAATCCCCCATCACAGGACTTCCCCCATCAATCCCAATTACAGGAGATGAAAATTCAGGCTAGTCAGCTAATTAGTAGGGGAAGAAATGCAGAATATCTACCTGCTAGCATCTGCATAAAAAGTATGCTTCAATCTAATGACTGAGATTACAGCATTGTTTTAATGGAAGACATTATTTCCTGTTTACCTCATAAGGTGGACAAATGATTTGAAGGGTGAATTCAGGAGAAAAGGATGGGAGGGAGAAAATATCTGTCTGCTAATCCTCTCAGTGTCATTCAGAATCATCAAACAAAATATTTCTGTGGGATATTTAACTAACATATGATGGGCTACCATTATGCAGTGGATCTGGTCCTGTTTGGCTGAACAGTTTTATTCTGACTACTGCAGAATAAGATGACTGGAATTGTGGACAGGAGCACATGCTATTGCTGCAGATTTCAGTGAATCTAATAACTACTGGGCTAAGGCAGGCTGTTCTCTTTAAAAAACAGACAAAGTTCTGCAAAGCTCTGACAGAGGAAAGGGAGAAAATTTGGGTGGCTATTTATTTCTTTATTTAATAATCAAATGTACATCAACTGCACAAATAGCAACTCTGAGCGGTGTACAACAATGGGATAAAATAGGAAACATAAAAACAACAGATAAAATTATTAAAAATGTATCAGTAAATAACCCCTAAAGGGGAAAAAAAACACCCTTAGGCGAAGGGAGAATAAACACGCCCCACAACAATAAAGCTATCTACACAAGTCTCAAGTTCCCTAGGAGTTCCAAGCCTGATATATAACAAGCCTTTTCAAAAAAAAATCGAAAGGGATGGAGTTGGTTTAATGTTTCTTTTTGGGGGAGGAAGAAGTTCCATAAGGTGGACATCACAGCTGAGAAGGCACATCTCCTGGGACCCACCAAATGCAGGGCCCTAGCCAATGATACCTGCAGCATGCCTTCTCTGCCACAGCTAATGAGAGATTTAACCACAGCAGATCTCAGTACAAAAATATTATACTTGAGATCTTATTTTGAGCATACTGTTCAAACTGAAAAATCATCCATTGTACCCCATGCTCTTCTCCAGTGCATCCTGGAAACAGCAAGTGCCTTTCTTCTGGGTAGGAATAGTACAGCTGATTATCAGGCAGAGATTTAAAAAGGAAGGGCAAGCAATTGTTGTTTGGATACCCTTTTGCTTCACACATACCCCACCCCTTCATCTTCTGGTACCAATTGTACAAAGTGAACCCACCCAGTCCATGATCTGAGACTATTTCCTACTGAGAACAGTTATAACAACAACAACAACAAAAACCCCATGTTCTCAAATAGGCAACTGCTATTACAACCCTGAGCTAGCTTACTTGCTCATTGATTCACTTGACACAGACCAAATCAGCTCCGGTCTATTTATTTTTCATCTGAGTCAGCAAGCAAAATGCTGCTGCATATGGCAGATGAGAAGCAAGAGACAACTTGACATGGGTATCTGACAGGGGCAGGATTTACTGCAGTTTAATACAGGCTTAAAAACTGCAGTATTATGCTTTCAAACCACCATATTATTCACCCTTTAGATAGCAAACCTCTACAGGGCATTATCCAGAAAGATCTATGAATACATCAAGAATATGATGCACAGCCTCTGACACCATGATTCCATTTCCCCCCCCCCAATGTTAAAGATGAATGTATTTGCAATATATAACCTGAATAGCACCATTGATATATCAGTGGCACTTTTAGAAGACCTAGGAAAGCCTCAAGATGTGTATAAAACCTGCACAGAGAAAAAAACAAGGAGGAAAAGTTTTTCCTTGCTCATCCCTAGAGAAAAGCCTACCTAGCAAAAATATTCTTGATGATCACAGAATGATAAATTACTACTGAAGAAAAGTGGATGGAAGAAAGGTTGGGGAGGCAACCTGTTTGCTTTGCTATCAGTGGTAGGTAGACCGGCTGGTGGTAAGTCTGACTGCTGGTGCTGGTGGGGGGGATGAATATATGGTATTCCCTTCCCATTTGAACAGATTTACAAATCCATAATTTTCCATCTCTTGCACATACATACAGCCTTCCCATAATTCCATCTTACACTGACACTATTTGAAGCAATCTGAAGTCAGCTACTCTATTGTGGAAAAAGAAATTCTACTAGTTCAGCTCTTACTTGGATATCATCAACCTCTTTTCTGCCAAAATAGTAAGTGTGGCTGTGAGCTTAATTTTTCTAGAATCACCCCACTCACTCCAGCCTGTGCCAACAGCATGAATAGGAATATTTCCAGCCCATCATAGACAGATCAGAAGAACTGCTACTTCCATATTCAATTCAGTTTCCCCAAGCATAAGGTATACTTGCAATCCTCCAAACCTTATGGTAGGAAAAGGAAACATATTTTAACTAGAAATCCTTGGATCTTCATGGGAATAAAAAACCCTAACCCTAAAAAAAAACCTAGCTAAACCCATGATGTTTTCCAGCTGGCCATCTCTGCAACTCTTTTTCACAGCAACCTGCTATTTAGCATGCTTAGAGAAGCAATGGAATTCAAGAGCCATCTCCACAAAGGTCCTCATAATCACACACTCGATACCTAACTTACAGAACAGGACCTTCTGGACAACACAGGGGAAGAGTTATTTAGGTGCACTTTTGCCCCATCATAACCGCTTCAAATTCCTGGAATAGACCAGGCCAAAGCCTTTCTGGAGCATGTATGTAATAGATCTCCAGCGTGTGAGAAGGAAGGCAAAAGAAATGAAGATACATGGAGAAAAAAATGGAATGCTAAAAAGGCAAAATCAAATTCTAAAAACCACAAGTCACATCTTTAGATTGCTCCACCAAAAATTTCATCTTCTATGAATCATTTATATATTTAAAAAAGAAGACTATCAAGACTTAAAGATGTCTTTAAAGCAAAGCTGACTCAGAACTATTTTTTAATTTGTGAGAAGAGTTTTGACAAAGCCTGCTGTTTAAAGCAGACTTTCTGGGATGGTGGCTGATAGCAATTAGCTCTGTGTTTAGGGTTTTCTGCAAGAACCAGTTCAATCGAATATAATCCAACTATTCTTACCATTTTCATTAGGGGTCTTGCCTTTTCCGTTTGTTGCTCCAGCACCTTGTCTCTGAGAAAGAAATGGAGGAAAAGGATGTTCATTAGCAGTTTGTTACAAGCTACATTAGAAAAAACATGTTGTTATGAACCTAGTACCTATTTCGATTTCTACTCAGCATCAGTGTACTGTGGTTGTGGTCCAAACATTTTTCTCCTTCCAACAAGATTTCTGTGTTTTGAATTCTTTGGTCTTTGTTCCTATGACTGCCAATCAAATTCTAATGCTCTCTAGCAAGTGTTACTCTGAGTCTTAATGTGACCTTTCAATATAGGAAATAATACAAGGCTTCATGACATATTTATCTCTAAAATGTGTTTAATTCATTTGAAAGACATCTAACTTGATTGTCATCAGTACCTTTTTTACTAAAGAATTTCATAACTATGCATTGTATGAATCTGTCTGAAACTCGCAGTATTTAGCTTTCTTGGATGAAAGCTATTTCCTAGCCTCTTGTGTTGTATTCCATCACGTTCATCTGGCAAAATTAATTTTGACTCCTTTCTCAGACACCAATAAGAGTTTCTGCCTTTTCACTGTAGCTACATGCTGTACCAATATTTTCACTGAATCTTTCTTGCTCCAGTGTGGATCATGAAAAGAACTGACTGAAGGAGGACACTGTCTTGATCAGAGATAGCTCACAGGGCAAATCATTCCTTGCTATTAAGTAGCTTTCTGAACTGGACCTGCAGAATTGAATTTAATACCCTTTCTGACATGTCTAACCCCTGCCCTCTTCGAATTTTTATTTGATCATCAGGAGAAAATAGGTCGATCTGCTGATTAGCATGAAGAATTTCAGCTATTGAAGGGAAAACCAAAACAAGAGAATGACATTGCAAGAGAAGTATAGGAATCTTTCAATAAAAACTGAAGGCAACTAGCTTGAATTAGCAATATTTGTACAACAAATAAACTGGCATGATGTGTTGCTGAAGATAATCAGCCATTATTAATGCAACCATTTTCTTTCAGCTGAGAGGCCAGCTGCATCTAAGGCTTTCAAAAATGGCACTGCTGTTGCAACAGTTTTCCACAGAGTCAAAATTGTGAAGTAATTCGTGTATATATTGGTAAGAATCAGATTCCCCCAACTACAGTATTAAGGTATTAATTGACTTTAGATCCATCAATAAGGGATGGTGTGAAGATTTAATGAAGAGAGGAGAAAGCAATGGATGCTTTCTGAATGTCTTGGTGGCCAGCAATGCAAACATGTAGTTAAAAATAAATGTTTAAAAACTTAATGAATGTTCCTCCCTCCAGTTCAGGACCACTTCCCTCAAGCTCCTAGAGCAGTGATGGCTAACCGTTTTGCTGCCACGTGTCAAAAGCGGGGGTCACGGGGGGGTTTGCGGGTGTGTGTGCCCACATCCATAATTCAATGCGCCCTGCCCTCCTGCGCATGACCCCCCCACACTTCCCCCTGCTTTTGGCACACAATGGCATGGTGGGCCCAGTAGGTCCGTTTTCCGCCCTCACCAGGCTCCAGAGGCTTTCTAGGAGCCTGGGGAGGGCAAAAACAGCCTTCCCCATCCTCCTGGAGGCTTTCCGGAGGCCGGAAACAACCAGTTTCCCGATTTACGGTGGGACCGGAAGGCCTGAAAATCAGTTGGCCGGTGCGCGCATGTGCGCTGGAGCTGAACTAGGGCAACACTCGTGTGCTCACCAATATGGCTCCATGTGCCACCTGTGGCACCCGTGCCATAGGTTCGCCATCATGGTCCTAGAGCATGGAAACTAATGTTATAATAAATATATTAGTTTTTAAAGTGCTACAAGCTCCTTTATTGTTTTTATCTGAGTCTATCTAGTCAATAACTATGAGAACTATCATAAATTGCCTTTGAGACTCCTGCATATTGAATGTCTGATTATGATTAGTGGGTAAAAGAATGTAGGGAAGACGCTTTCGAAATATAAATCAACATCCTCCTGGCCTTGAGCAGAGTTAATACTCCTTCTAATAGAGTCACTTCTTAAGGATAAGATGTTTTTAAGGAATCACAGCAGCTACTTTCCATTATGCCCAGCTGGAAAATGCCTGGTTTAAGGAAAGAAAAGTGTGCACATTATCTCCGTTATGTTCTGCAGTGGGACATACTAAGCCATGTCACATATGCATAGTATCTTCAATTATTTTCTGCAGAGGGGTTTACTAAGCCATGTCACATATGTATACTATCCTTTATGAGAGGAAAAGTAATGTAAACCATCTTTTCCATATTTTATTTAAGCAGTTTATATCCAGTTCCGCTATAGGGTCCTGGTTTGCTGACAAAATTGCAGTTATAACTAAACTTGGTGATGTTCAACCCAAAGTCTACTCAGTTTGAAAGGCACTTGCAGTGTGCAGACACCTATGGGTAAGAGCGAGAGCAAATTCAAACTGACTTTGCAATGAACAAGCTATTTTCTAACTAGAGGGGACCAATCCGGTCCATTTCAAAGTCAGAAGTAGTTTACTAATTTCCTCCATCAACTTCTATCAAATTGTATGTTTTAATGATGATTTAATTTTAATGGCTGAAAACTGAGAATACAAGTTATATCAAGTAAGCACACTAAAATAATACCAGAGTTGTCTCCAAGCAGATGAATTCCATATGTGTTGGACACCTTGTCCCATAATTCCTATTTTTTTGTATTCAATAGAGCTAATGGGTGTTGTAGTCCAACGCATCTAGAAGCCACCAAGTTGCTCAAAGCAAATACCACTAGTCATGGTAAAGAAGGCAGAAGCATAATTTCTTTCACTATCTCTTGCTGATGAGCTATCTCAGCTACAATTAACATGAATGTAAAAACACGATGATTATACATTTAAAAAGATAAACAACGCTGTTGTTATGAAGTTTAGGAAGTAACGCAGTTTATGGCTGCTTGGGGCCATATAAATTTTTAAGTTACTGGTTTTGGAAAACATCAAAGAGACATCATTAAAAACTGCACAGAAAACCAAACTCATTTTAAATCTGTCGTTATAAAAAGGGAAAGTGAAAAGTATCATACAAGCCAAAGGTATAATATAAACCACAGAGAATGATATGCATTATCGTGAGAATTATATGGCATAAACCTTATGTTTCCAGAATTGTCAAAATTCCATTCCTACCTCTGAAAAAGTTGAAATTATTTTTTGGAACTAAAAAGCCTTAAACTATCTCTATTACTTCTTTTCATCCATTTTTATCTTTCCTATCTTTTCTTCTATTTGTCTTTTTTTTTTTAATGCCAAGGCAAATTGCTGCTGTTACTTTTGTTTGGCAAAAACTCAAATGGCAAAGCTTTGTTGTTGTTGGATAGGTGGGACAGGAGAACTATTTTATGTTTTAGGTGTTGAAGGACAACACTGGTTTATTGATCCTGCAGAAGCTTTTGCAGCACGTCCCTTTGGAGTCTTCATTTCAGGGAAGAAATGCCCCAAATAATGCCATCAGCATAATTTGGAACTTGCTGCAAGGCTAAAAAACATTGGCTATGAGATTCCACACCCCTATTCTATGCTTATTTTTATTTTTCAGGAAGAACATGCACTGTATCTCAGGGAGCTGCTACCCAGGGCTATGATCCTGCAATAGGACAACAGTTGTCTGGATAGAAGGATTTTTATTTCCACTATCTTCTCTGAAAAAGAGAGGGGAATATCTGTTTTCATGTCATTATCCCATCAACTCTGTCATGTTGGTCCCCAAGCCTGGATGAGACAGGAGGAGGGTAGGCATCAGACTTTGCAACAAGTTGGCTAAGATTTCAATGTCGCATCATTATGCATCAAACCCAAAACAAGTCTTAGGATGCTGCCATGCAAGATGCTGCAGACCAGATGATGTGGCAAGTGAAATGCAAAATTGCGGACCCCATGATATGGCGGGAATAATGCAAAGAACAAGAAAATGTCGTTATCCCATCCTCATTGTCCATCAGCAGAGAAGAAGATGTCATAGTTTAAACCTTGCACTGAATCCCAGTACATCACTATCAACACAGGGAACGTGGAAAGAAACGGGAGTAGTTTTCCCCATATTTCAAGGAAGAGGTGTGGATGATAGAAAATTTTTAAGAGTGAGTTTTTTCATGAAGAAGGAGGAGGAACAGAGATAACCAATGTGCATTTTTTTCGTAATTAAGTAGTAAGCACTTGACATTTAAACCAAAGTGAAGACCCCGAGAACATGGAACTGACAGATGTATTGATCCATGCAGAGGGCATGAGTAGATAGTGCTTAAAATTCTGAGTTTGAAGCTCTGCATATTCAGCCAATATTTATGTGGAATTCACTCCTAAATTTGGATTGCTGCCACCTCCAATTTTCTGACAGGCTCCTCTTTGTGAACTGCTATATTGCAGGGAGATATAACTCCACTCTATGTTGTCTTAGCTAAACGTAGCCAGTGCAAATGGGAGAGAATCTAGTTTATTTTTAACAAGAATTTAGAACAATTAACAACTTTCACCCAAATAGCCTAAGAAGATATGGAGATTTTTTTTAAAAAAAGGGAATGAAAAAAGAAAAGCAAAGCAAAATAGATTGATGGTATTAGAATTAGAATTAGAATTTTTTATTGGCCAAGTATGATTGGACACAGAAGGAATTTGTCTTGGTGCATATGCTCTCAGTGTACATAAAAGAAAAGATACATATGTAGAGCCATTCAGAAGTGAGTTCATACTTTTCAGTATATTTTTGGATGAAGACAGTAATTTTTCAGGGACTGGCTTGTGATCCAGGATGGCATTATTCTGTAGTATATTTATGCAGTATTTGATGCAGCCTATCCTTTTTTCCTGCAAAAGCCTAGATATTGATTTTAAAACAATTTAAGTTAGATTGCTAGGGCTGTACTGGGTAATTCAAATACTGAATGTCACCCTTAATTTACTTTCATTTTAACTCAATTACAGTCAACCTATTTTTGGATGCCTCTGAAAATCAGGACACATGATTTATATTTGCAAGACAACTTCCAAAAATGGTATCCTTTAAAACGGATAGGAAAAGGCAAACATAAAATTCACATGTTTTGTAATCTAGTGAGATTCTTATGCAGACTTGCAAAAATAAAATGTGAGCAGCTTACAACTAACAGAACTATATGAACAGCATAAAACCAACAGCAATAAAAGTAAAAACACAAAGACTTGGCACCACAGCCATACTTCTCTGATGCCCCTATATTCTCATCCCACTCTGATTTTGTCCTACCCCAATGCCTGGAGGAAAAGCCAGGTTTTAAGTGATCTCTGGAATAATAAAAGGGCAGGGGTCTGTCAGATCTCAGGGGGAGGATATTCCATAGTACAGGGACTGCAATGGAAAAATCACACTTCCATACACCCAGATAGTGGTAATGTTTAAGGGAAAGAACTTGGATTGTGTCTACACTCACTTCTCTGGAACAAATGGTATTGCAGATAACCTGGTCCCATGCCATCTAGCACCTTAAATTGCACCTGGAAGAAAACTGGGAACCAGTGCGGCCTGCACAACAGATATGTAACAAGGGCAAACCTAAAGACACTCAACATTAAGTGTGCTGCTGTACTCTGAAACAGCTGTAAGTTCTAGGTGGTCTTCAAGAGCAGCCCCATGTAGACTGTGTTGTAGTAATCTAAATTGGAAGTTACCAAGTTATGAATTATGCATGGTTTAGGACAGTGATGGCTAACCTTTTTGCTGCCACGTGCCAAAAGTGGGGGTCGTGGGGGGGTCGCGGGTGCGGGTGCCCACATCCATAATTCAATGCGCCCTGCCCTCCTGTGCATGCGCACATGACCCCCCCACACTTCCCCCTGCTTTTGGCACGCGATGGCACGGTGGGCTCAGTAGGTCTGTTTTTCCCCCTCCCCAGGCTCCAGAGGCTTTCTAGGAGCCTGGGGAGGGCAAAAACAGCCTTCCCCATCCTCCCGGAGGCCTTCCGGAGGCCGGAAACAGCCAGTTTCCCGATTTACAGTGGGACCGGAAGGCCTGAAAATCAGTTGGCCGGTGCGCGCATGTGCGCTGGAGCTGAACTAGGGCAACACTCGTGTGCTCACCAATATGGCTCCACGTGCCACCTGTGGCACCCGTGCCATAGGTTCGCCATCACGGGTTTAGGAGAAACATGAGGTCAACGGGAGCTTATCTGCTATTTCATAACATTATCCTTCTCTCTTTACTAGCATAAGATCAGTGGGTATACCAAAAATTGTGGGACTATTATAAGAGAGGGTCAGCCCAGGTTTTTTAATAGGAAAGTCAGGGATAGAAAGTCCAGTTGCCTATTGAAAAAGCACTTTAGGGTCAGGGATCCAATCCAATACCTCAAGTACTTGCAGTTAAAATCTGTAACCTAACTGTAGAGTAATACAATCCACCAATATTGCTAATAAGAAGACATACCCTCTATAATCCTAGGTAAACTGTAAATGGGAATACTGTAATTTCTGTTCCTATCAGAATAGTGGGAATGAAACAGAATTCAAATTATGTAAATACAACAAATTTTGAAATAAGCCTAATCTTTGGCAGACCCAGATTCAAGGATCCTGGGATCAGAAATATTTCTCCTGTAGAAATTGATAGTATTTGAAAATGATTTTGCAAACATCTGGAAAGGTGATTCCCTGATATCCCAACTCCCTTGAAATATTCATGTACTTAAATAGAACAACTAGACTGCTATTGCATGCAAGATCAAGGTCTTGCTTTCATGTACATTTTGGTAAATACCATATGCTCCCTTTACAAAGGGTAAGTGCAAAAGACATGGTTAGCTGTGCTCGTCCTCCCACACAGAATGGATTGCTGTTATTTCTATCCTATTATAATAAAGGATGTGATCTTTATTCTCATTAGAGTGCAAAAAAGGAACTGGATCCAAATGAAATATTTTAAATTACAGTATGTTTACACTATAAATAATCATATTTAAATAGCCAAATGGGGAATGAGCAACTCCTTAAAAGTCTTTCATGCCTGACATTTATCTAGTAGAATAAAAAAAAACTTCTGATAACTTGAGGTCTATCCTCATGTTACCCATATGTAGATAAAGTTGCAGTGTCATGTACAGCTGATACACTGCCTACAGTATAATGTTAGAACATAGAATAACAGAGTTGGAAGGGACCTTGGAGGTCAACTACTCCAACTCCCTGCACTCTTCTTGAAAACTTCCAGTGATGGGGCACCCATAACTTCTGAAGGCAAACTGTTCCACTGGTCAATTGTTCTCGCCATTAGGAAATTTCTCCTTAGTTTTAGGTTGCTTCTCTCCTTTCATTGTTTCTCTCCATCCATTGTTTCTTGTCTTGCCTTCTAGTGCTTTGGAAAATAGATTGACCCCCTCTTCTTTGTGGTGGCCCCTCAAATACTGGAACACTGCTATCATATCTCCCCTAGTCCTTTTCAGTAGACTAAACTGTTGCTTCCAAAGCTGACAGTCACTGCTTACAGTATCAAAATACTACAATACTAGCCTTCCCTCAAACATTGTAAGTGACAGTTGCCTTTGGGCTGTTGTGTGAAGAGGAATTTGACTTCTAAGTAGCAGGGATACTACAAAATCAAATGTAAGCCTTTGTAGTTTGTGATCTTCCTTTCTAAAGGGCTACCTCTCCCACTATGAACCTGCCCGGCTGTTAAGGTGATAGGAGAACTTTTTCTGAAGAAGCCCCAGATGTCCAAGTCCATCATCAGCTACAATCTTCTCCTGCATTACTCCTAATCTATGGAGCACATTTCCTTTGCCCCCCACCCCCCTCTCTTAGCATTTCAAAATCTGTAACAATGCATCTCTTTTGCCAAGCTTTTAATTGTTAAGTGGTTTTGTCTTGGAGTATTGATTTTAGTTTATACTTTAACTTTTAGATGCTTTGCTTTTTAAAATTTTGTCCCTTGAGTTGAGCAAAAAAAACCCTGTCTATGAGAGTTGCTGTTCACATAAATATGTTTTTCATCATATATGTTTTTCATCTGAAAGACCAAACTTAACATATAGTTGTTGAGAACAGAGTGAGGTTTGATATGTTTTTCCATACATATGTGTCCTAAACATGAACAAGAGTGATGTTTGATTTAAAATAATGTGTACGTCTACATTTTTATTTAAAATTCAGTGTTCAAATTCGGTGTTCAAAATTCAGAAAGTTTACATCCCCATAAAATCTATACTGGAAAATTGTAATCATCTACAACTTCTAACAAGAATTCAGGGATGGTTCTCATATACCAAACATTCTTTAATCATTCTGACCACAGACTCATCCTATCTTCTGTGATGTACAATATACATGGATCCTGTGCAGTTCTGTGACTGGGGAAATTACTTCTACTCTTTGATTGTTTTCTGTGTATTTAGATGCCTTGTTTACGGATGTAAAAATGAGAAAAGGCATTGTCTGTCTGTTGGGCCTTTTCCTTCTACAAGAGGTGGTAATATTGAGATATTGAAAAACAAACAAATCCCAGTCTTTCAAACAGTAATTTGTGTTGCCCATTTGGAAGACTGTGTAGGAGACCAGTGAAATATGAATTATATGCACAAATATGAAATAATAGCTGAATAATCAAGACAACAAGGTTCAAGGGATCAATTAAGAGATCGGTTTTACCCAACTGTATATGGCAGAGTATTCCAACTCTCTCGCTTTCCAAGGAAGCTAGGAGAAGGTGGAGAATGTGTACCATTTATGCAAATTGAATTTGGCCTCAGGACACCTCCAAAAAACATAAGGCAGATAAAAGACAGACAGGAGAAAATAGTAAAGGGAAGTGAGCTAACTAAAGTTGACAAAGAGTGAGACAATAGAAGAATAAAGGAGAGAAAGGCCAGATAAACTCAGTCATGTAGCAGCTTTCACAACAATTATAAACAGAGAAAGAATGAGGAGACAGTCAAAAACAACCGGGCAGAGAAAAATTGGGTTCTTTGCCAAATGAGCTCATTACAATTTTCCAGTACAGATTCCAGAGAAATGCAGTTGCAGCCATCCTGGAAGGCTTGGCTAAATCCTTGTAAGGAGTCCTTTTCAGCAAACTTCACCAGTTGCAAAATTCTGGCACAGCTGCAGCAGCCTCTGCTGCTTTCTAAGAAGCATCTAGTAAAGGTTTTGAAAAAGGTGACGAAAGCAAAATTTATGTCTCGGTGCTAAAGGCAGCATGAAGTAGAATTTTTCAGACCCTGAGAGAAAAAGGTTGGGTAGTACTGGAAGAAGCTATCTTTTAAAAGATTCAGCTACGTGCAGTTGATAGCATTATCCTTCATATATTTAATAAGTTTCCCTTTCTGTCACTCCCAAAATTATAATTCACTACCGGATCTGGGAAAGATTCTGGGCACACTGAAGGCTCTAGGGCACTGTTTTTCAGCCTCAGCAAATTTAAGATGTGTGGATTTCAACTCTCAGGATTCCCCAGCCAGCATGTTTGTTGGGAAAGTGTTTTGAACACAGCAAGAAATTTCAATGGCACATTGGATAACAAAGAATGAAATGCAGAAAATTAATTTTAAGATTAATCCCTAAATTAGAATAACTGGCAGTGTAACTCTGGCATACTTGTTTAATAATAATTTATTGTGTCTAACATCTAACATTTTTGAGGCAGCAAATAATGGTATAAAGCTGTAAAATACAAGCATAGAACTAAACTGTTCATATCTTTCTTGCCTCTGATCCACGCCTGTGCTACTGTATACAGGTAGTCCTCAATGTATGACAACAATTGAGCCCAAACATTATGTTGCTAAGTGAGACATTTGTTCAGTGAGTTTTGCCCCATTTTGTGACTTTTCTTGCTAGAGTTGTTAAGTGAATCACTGCAGTTGCTAAGTTAGTAATATGGTTGTTAAGTGATTCTGGCTTCCCCATTGCTTAGCTTGTCAGGAGGCCACAAAAACTGATCACATGACCCTAGGAAACTGCCATCATCATAAATATGATCAGTTGTCAAGCTTCTGAATTTTGATCACATGACTAAGGGGATGCTGTGACGGTTGTGTGAAAAATGATCATAAGTCACTTCTTTGAGTGCCATCGTAACTTTGAATGGTCACTAAATGTTGTAAACCGAGGACTACCTGTAGTCCATGATGTCTGCAAACCCTGATAAAAAGGGATGCTGAAGTATAAGAGAAAATTCAGAACTTGCTGTGGGGATTGTAGAATGAACTCATCTGACAGATTCACAGTGAGTACTGAGAAAGATGTAGAGGAAGGGAAGAAGAAAGGCATTAGAATAGAAATGATCCTTCAATAGAAGAAAAGTTTTGTTTTTGTTTTTACAGGGAAGACTTAAGCCAGTGATGGCTAACCTTTTTGCCATCACGTGCCAAAAGCGAGGGGGAGCGGGAGGACACACACACATGTGTGCCCACATCCATAATTCTATGCGCCCCGCCCCCCCTCATGCTCCCCCTACTTTTGGCACATGATGGCATGGTAGGTTCAGTAGGCCCATTTTTCGCTCTCCCCAGGCTCCAGAGCCTTTCTAGGAGCCTCGGGATGGCAAAAACAGCCTTCCCCACCCTCTAGGAAGGCTGGAAACAGCATGTTTCCTGACTGCTGGTGGGCCCAGAAGGCCCGAAAATCAACTGGCCAGCACACACATGCGTGCTGGAGCTGAGCCCACCAATATGGCTCCACGTGCCACCTGTGGCACCCATGCCATAAGTTTGCCATCACGGACTTAAGCTATAAACAGACCAAAAAGTGAGATTAGAAGGTAATTACATTTTCCAGACAGCAAATCCAGCTGTTATTTAGTTAAAATGTCTGTCTTCCAGAACAGTACTGTATATTAATTAATGGCAAACACTTGTCCCCAATAAATCATTTCATATTAATTCCACCTTTATTAAAGAGAAGAGGATGACCTTAAAGGGAATATAAGGACTGCTCTTTGTGACAGTTTTGCGGTGGTGGCGGTTAACTTTACTCAACATCTTACTTTCAGCAAATTTTGAAATCTGCCATTCCAAAGGCCCTTGGCCTCAAAGAGGAATCTAAAATCCTGAATACCTGCCATTGCAGAGAAATGAACATCTTTGTTTCAAAAATACCGAGAGCAGCAACCAACTCAGAGAGATTGTTGTCACCACCAGGTATTCCAGTATGGTGAGTGCATGTCACCTAAGCTCTCTATTCCACTGACAGTCCTTCATTTGTGCTGAAGATAGCTAAAGGGATGGGAGACCTTATGGCACCAGAAAGTCCTTATGTAAGGTGGGAGGAAGGCTGCATTTTAAATCCGCTTTTCTACTACTGCAGGGATATAAAAAGAGTGTAATTGCACAGAGCATTTGCCTTTCATTGTTTAGTGGCATTTAGGAAAAACTTCATAGAACTCCAGATCAGAATGAAAAACTATCGTTTGGCTGCTACATTGTTATAACAAAAGTTAACTCACTAAAATAGATTGTATGCCTGTACAAAAGAAATAAATGTTGCAAGGAGATTGCAGTGGTCAAAGGTCCATTACTGCCTACTGTTCTCAGCAGCTAGTCAGTGTTAGTTATCTTGATTTGCAGAGCCAAGCTAAGAAATACAATCACAACTCTCTCCTCTATGGGGCTTTTTCTGCTATGATGCCTTCCATAGTTCTTCATTTCACATTACCATATTTTTTGGAGTATAAGACGCACCGGAGTATAAGACGCACCTACCTTTTTTGGTGAGGAAAAGAAGAAAAAGAAATCTCCCTCTGCCTCTGAGCAAATTTGCCTCCTTGCAGCAAACAGCAAATAGCCTGCTTTATTTTCATTTTCGTTTTCAGCATAGCTTGATTAGCACAAGGAAAAAAAAAATCTGCTCCAGCAATTTACCTCTTTGCAGCAAGTAGCAGAGCCCTGCGCAAAACAGCTGAGAGTCAGGAGGTAGATCCAATCAACTTGTGCTAATTAGGCTGTGCTGAAGCTGAAAGGAACTGTTTTTTCTTGCTGTTTGCTTGCAAGGAGGTAACTGCTGCAAGGCAGAGGCCAAAGGGTGGGGGCCAGTGGGTGGGCAGGGCTACATTCGGTGTATAAGACGTACCTAAATTTTAAACCCCTTTCAGGGGGAAAAAAGGTGCATCTTATACTCCAAAAAATACTGTATTTTAACCTGGGAGATGGCCCAGTGAGGTCTGGAAGGAGAGGCGGACTCATCAGTCTACAGAAGACAAGTTCTGAAGTCAGACCCTCCCCCTTTATGCTGCAGTTCCCTGATTGGTAGATAGGAGGGGCTGAAAGGAGAAGGCAGGAATCCCTTCCCAATAGGGCACCTCCCGAACAGTAAAATATAGGTAGTCCTCGACTTACAACAGTTCAAAGTTACTACGGCACTTTAAAAAGTGACTTATTACCATTTTTCACACTTACAACCTTTGCAGCATCCCCAGGGTCACCTGATCAAAATCCAGATGCTTGGCAGCTGGCTCATATTTATGACAGTTGCAGTGTCCAATGGTCATGAGATTCCCCTTCTGACAAGCAAAGTCAATAGGGAAGCCAGATTCACTTAACAACCATGTTATTAGCTTAACAAATGCAATGATTCACTTAACAACAACCATGGCAATAAAAGTCGTAAAATGGGACAAACTTAACAAATGTTTCACTTAGCAACATAAATTTTGGCTCAATTGTGGTCATAACTTGAGGACTACCTGTATCATCCGATGGTGCCCCAGGAGAGGTGCAACACCGACAAGATAGGGATAAGGAAAGCAACTTTTATCCCTCCTGGATGGATACGTGTCAGTTTAAGCTAGAACTGGGGAAACCGCTTCAACCATTTTTTACTGTTTTGAAAATGGTTTCTCTTCTTCTTATGAGATAGATTGCATATTTTGTGCAAAAGTACCTGGTGGATTATTTCTTACGTGACAGAGGAAGTCTAATACTACATTATATTCGAAGTTTGTGAAGACTATACTGTAGGAGGAACAGGGATGGCAATTTTGCAAACTATAAAACATTACAAATGCATCCCTTGTTACCTAGGTGACTGCTGGATATTCAGGGCAACGAAACTCGAATGCCCCCAGGCATGATAAAATTACAGCATCTTTCACAAATGGGGTCACTTTTA
The DNA here is from genome assembly GCA_012654045.1 of Ptyas mucosa. Classification (NCBI taxonomy): domain Eukaryota; kingdom Metazoa; phylum Chordata; class Lepidosauria; order Squamata; family Colubridae; genus Ptyas; species Ptyas mucosa. The sequence continues at coordinate 34,474,544 of WNWU01000016.1, read as the reverse complement.
TTTTAAGCACCATCTGCGTGTATAAGTTTCCATGTATTCATGATGTTAATAGCCTGGATCTTAGCCAATTTATTATGTATAGATTTTCAGAACATTCTTATTAGCCGGAAGAATACGAGTAAGACAAATAGATTCATCCCTTCAGTATGTCAGAACTTGCTCAAATAGCATTTAATATCAATAAAATTGGGGAGGGTAAGAGGAGGGAAAAAGGAAGTATATAGGAAATAAATTGAAATGCACATAACTTGCTTGATATATTGTCTAATTTTCTGGATGTTTTCAGCAAGCAGTTGCTGCAGAACAGCTCCCAAAGACTGTTTCCTCCAGTGTGTTACAATACAATTCCCCACATCCCTAGTCAGCGTTGCAAATGAGCTTCCTTGCTAAGGACAAGGTGCGTAAATTCTGAAGTGTCTGGAGGGCATCAGCTTAAGGAAGGTACCATATTCTCAGAGCCTTGCTTCACTAGCGGTGGAAAAAGCCGCTGGCCTAATAATGATGCCCTGACTCTCTTGGCTGTCCTGTTTTCTGGCTACAGCTATTTTGTAGAATGGAGAATAGCATGATTGAGCAGCATAACCAGTGAGTTTTGCATACTTCTTTTGCATACTGCCAGCAAACAAGGAAGGGACCAGAAGTTAAAAGCCCTTCATGGCATGGATCCAGGTTACCTGAGGAATCGTCTTATCCCAATTACATCGAGCCTCACCTGATCAGGCAGGGAGGGTATATCACGGATCTTGTTGGTTAAAAAAAATTCAACTGATGGGGTCTAGGAAAAGAGCCTTCTCTGCTGTTGCCTCTGCCCAACGGAACACCTCGCCCCCTCAGGTGAGGTTAGTCCTCACTCATCTGGCTTTCTGGAAGATTGCTAAGACCTGGTTCTGTCAATTGACATGAGGATCTGATTCTCCTCAACTGGCAAGAGTGATTGGTGGCTTGAGGGCCTTCTCCCTATTGTACATATTTTTGTAAGGGTTTTCTGGTTTTATTACTTTTCAACTGCTCAGTCACTGATAAGCGGTATATAAATTTTATTAATAAATAGAGCACTGTTTAAGGCAGAGAGAAGCAAATATTTGGGGAGAGGGGACTGCATGTAACATTTTGGGAACACTAGAGAATAACAAAGTCAAACGGCCAAGGCCATATCAGGCATTCATGTGGGTGGATGTTTTGAAGAGTAGCCTGTGTGTTCCAACAGACTTGAAATAAGTAAGTGAACAAGCCCTTTAATTAAGGCTAGAAGTCCTTACTTATGACATCTTTGCTCACCTGTGTGTTATTTGTTAGCTGATTAAAGCATTGTTTCTTTTGCTTCCTCTTAAATTATGCTGGTTTGGAATAGTAAACAGTAAGCCCATTGCAAAAAGCAAGCACCAAAGGGATCGACATTAATCACTACCACTTTATATGTCACTTCTGAATTTTAGTTTTATTTAACTTCCACTATTAATTCTATATTACAAAAATTAGTAGCTGAGTGATATTCTTAACAAAACCCAACTGGGCACACTAAGCAATCCATTAATATTTTAATTACTTACTCAATGCAATCAGGTTCAAAAAGAGAGACTACCTGCATATCCTGGAATTAAACTAACTTTCTGCTTACTAATGGTGGCTGTCTCTTTTCTTGCTAATTTATCTAGATCCAGTCTGCATAATCATAGGGAAAAGCAGTTGGGGAGAACTCGCATTCCCCAAGAGGCAAGTTGAAAGAATTGAAGAATAGACTCTCAAGCTCAGCATATTCTATTCTTCTTAGAATATGGATCTAGCAGAATCCTGTGTCTGTGGATAAGATAGTTCATCCCAGCTAGTGGCATAGGCCTTGTTGCATCTGATCTGATTCCGCCTCTGGGTCAATATCTTGAAAATAAAATTGGTCAAAATTGGTCAAGCATACATATCAAAACAAGAGAAGAAAATTCCATATGAATGAATTTCTCCCTTTGAACTGCATGAAAGTATGGTTCATTCTACAAGTCTGTTCCAAGAAAATTCTGCTTATCAATTTTTTTTTAAAAAAAATAAAGGACCAACATTCTATGCCTTAAATAAAGAACTAAATTTGGCTTCCCATTTCCGTGAGATTGTTAGCCTTATGCAAAATCTGTGAGATAAGCAATACAGTACTAGATTTTTTGGAAAACTTGTATTAATATCACTCATAGATGTATTTGCCTTACTAATAGATTCATTCATCTCTTTTTCCTTTCCCCCCTTTCATCTTTAATAGCTATAGCTACAGGAAATGAATACAAGAGCTGTTTTTTTTTAAAAAAAGGTCAATATTCCCTTGCTTGCAAATTGCAAGCATAGCAACATTGGATTCTTTGGTTTGTTTCCAGGAAAAAAAGTTGTCAGAAATAAATCATGTATCCAAAACTGTGGTGTTATAAAATAGGAACATTCACTAAGATTTGGGTGGGAGCAAATGGAGATTGAGAGATTTAAAAAAAAAAAAGGATGGAAAGAAGTTAATAAAGGGTTCGATAATTTGGGTAGAAGTTGAGCTAATGAAAAATATTGCTTTGTCTACTATATTTTGCCTGCTTAAAAATCACCTGGGCACACAAAACCTGACTGTTGAATGAAGGGAAGATTAAAGCATTCACACTATATGTCACTAAAAAGGCTTCCTAATGGCTCAAAATCAGCTCTGCACCTACTACTTCCCTGGTCTCTCTTTCCTATACTGGTTCACAAACAGCACTAAGCCTTAACATGATTTATTTGGCTTTCCCTTAGCATGTTATGCGAATATGCTAAGGGAAAGCCAAATAAATCATGTTAAGTGAACATGCTAAGTTTATAAACCATGGTTTATAATGTAGTTTGATAAATGAACTCTTTGGGGTTGCACTAATAAAAGAGTTGCGTTATCGGTAAGATGGGCAGTACATAAGTTTAATAAATAAATAAGAGGATGTGAATTCAATCATTAGCTTCAAGGAGGCTAACTAGCAACAGAAATAAGATTTCTTTCTAAGCTCTAACAAAGCACTCTAAGCAATGTTCACAGTTTTTATTGCCAGCATAAACTCTGGGAAGCCTCGTGCTTTTAATCCTCATAATTAAGCTTGTTCAGAAACTTTTATTATAAAAGGTTAAGAACTTAAGCTGCTAGTCTTTCACACACTGTTGGTGATTTTGTTTTGCCTTGTTTCCACCTTCAAATCATGATAAATTTGCAAAGGTTTATGGAGGTACTGCTTTGCACATGGAAGAACTCTAGAAAAAGCACAGTATTTTTCCAAAAGCTGCAGAAGGAGAAAACATCAGACTAAATGGGGTTGGATTTTGCCTACCAATACACAATAGCATTAGCATTAGACATTTATCAAAAGGTTCAGAAAAGTCCATAGACAACAAGAATCACATTACAGTATTGGCAGAAGCAGAGAAACCCAACCTCAATGAGGCAACAAGGTTCAAAGTTAATGGAGATTTTCAAGGTAATTTTTAAAAACATTTTAATTATCCTTATATCAATGTAGTAGTATTTATCAGGACTAGTGAGTTATTCTCACCTCAACCAAGTAGACATTTTCCCTTTAACACCCTTGTCAACTGTATTAGTCTTTGCAACTATAATTATCACATCAATAGAAATAATGAGCTGCCCAAAGGTATAAAACCTATCTCTACAAGCTCCTTTCTCCATTAATGGAGTGATATCTCATGACTATGCTGATGTACCTATACTCAAAGCAGTTGGGGAAATGTATGTGGTTACTTATCTTTTTAAACAGTTCTATCAGCAAAACTTGGAAGGGTAACAAATCCTCAACCTGTCCCGAGTTAAAGCGTAGGCAAAGTGACAACTTTAAGATATCTTCTGCTCCCTTTCCTCAACTGGCAGGTTCCCACCCATCTAATAAAGGGATGTCAGCTCAAATTATTAAGTGATCTTTCTTTGCCTTCCTTCTCTCACCCCACCCCACCCACCTTATGTCAGCTGCAGAATTCTTTATCAAACTGTTAAGTACCCCATTTGTCCTAATTATAGCTAGCTATATATCCAAGACAGTAAAGAGCTGGACAGCTTGTGTGCACATATGAAGATCCATTCGCTAAGTGATGCAGTCAGGAAAGTTATCCCACTCACAATTTAGGCATCACAATTTGGTCTTAACTAATTGGCCCTGTTTTAGCTTTAGGTTGAGCCCTGTTGACTTTAGAGGGTTCCTGTATTGTTTTGTATTGGGGAGATGTATTTTAAAATGGGGTCAATATATTGTAAGATACTGTTATATTTTTTTCTGCTGTTTTTTTCAAAACTAATTTGAGGTTTGACTTAGGGTTTAAGTTAAATTCAGTGGTTATGAAAATAGAACTGTATTGACCGTCTGGCTTTTTACTGTTATATATGTTTAATCCAAAGACTCAGTATGCATTTATTTTTCCCCCCTAGCTTCTACCACATTTATCCTTCTTATGGTGCAAAGAGGCTGATGGAAGTGTTAAGCTATGCATAAAGTCAATACATAGGACAGCAATGGAACTGAGCCAGCTGCCTTAACTCTTATCTCGATGTAACCTTGGCTTACAATATGTTTAGGACTCCATGCTGAATATGCAAAAGCAAGCAGTGAAAGGTACATATACAGACATAGAAAGCTCACTGGACTGTATAGATACTTTGAAAAATTCTAATACTCTGAAAAATCGTGTGTGTGCATGTGATATGTGTATTAGCTTTATATAGTTATTATTAAAAAGAATAAAGCAAGTTCTGATTTCCTGGACAGCCACCCAACTGCATATATCTTGTCCTTTAAATGTCTTATAATCATACTATTAGATCAAATTTCAAGGGAACCTTTTAAAAAGAAAAAATTCATACCAAATTAACTGACAAAAAAGATAAGGTCAAAATAAGGAATATGTTACTATGCTACTCATTTTTTCTATAACCGTAGAAGACTAGCAACATTTATGCCCATCATAAAGAAATTAAATTAGAAAAATCATTAAATGCAATGAAATAAATGAACTGAGAAGATGAGTATTTCTGAAAATCCTAGACCCGTGATGGCGAACCTATGGCACGTGTGCCACAGGTGGCATGTGGAGCCATATCGGTGGGCACGCAAGCTCAGCTCTGGCATGCATGCGTGCGCCGATCAGCTGATTTTCGGACCTGTTTCTGGCCTCCAGAGGGCCTCCAGGGGGGTGGGGAAGGCCGTTTTTGCCCTCCCCAGACTCCTAGAAAGCCTCTGGAGCCTGGGAGGGCGAAAAACAAGCCTAATGGACCCACTGTGCCATCTTGTGCCAAAAGTGGGGAGAGCGTGGGGGGTCACACGTGCATGTGCAGGGGGGGCCGGATGCATAGAATTATGGGTGTGGGCACATGCACATGCAACCCTCCCATGCTCCCCACGCTTTTGGCATGCGATGACAAAAAGGTTAGCCATCACTGTCCTAGACTTGGAAGTATAAACACCTCTATTATGAAATCTCTTCCTTTGATCCATTCTCTTTCAGCAGTATTTGGAGACAATATTTTCCTAGCCATATTTGAACTACTAGGTCCATTAAAGTATGTCAGATTTCATCTCCTAAAACTTGGAGACAAGTTATTTTTAAAGCTCAGTTCACCAAATTAATATTCTATCAAATGCACCACCCAAAACAGAAAGCTCAAATAATTGTAATTCTCTCTCAAACTCTTTTGTTTCTTTTTATTTTAAAAAAGCATTATTTCTGTTTCACATTAGTTTCTTTTTCCCTTTGGAAAATAAAAATAAAATGATTGATTAAGTAATTAATTAATTAATTAATTTTTGAAAATGAATAAAAGACAATTACCAAGGGATGTGGTTTTATATTCTGATAGATTTTTCGTACAACTTTTTTTCAGAATTACAACTTTGGATTTCAAAATATCTATAGGATAATGTAAACGTATCATTGACACAAAAGATTTGTAAATACTGATTCAGTCTTTAAATTATGTTGAATGACTGGCAGAGGTTGATGGGCGTTAGCTCAGGCTCCCCTATGGCTGATGGAGCCTAAGTTTAGCAATCTAAGTTTAGCAATCTAAGTTTCTTATTTTTGCTACACAGTTATTTTTGGTGTGTGAGAAGTTCCAGTTTATGCTGAACTGAAGGGGAGAAAGATTTTATCTGAATTGAGCTAAATGTATATTGTAGCATTGTACTGTGAATGACAATTTTTTGAACAGTTGGCGGCACCAGGAACAAAATCAGTTCATAACTGTGGACAGGAGAAATCAAACATGGTTTCAAAAGAAACTTTTTTAAAAAACTTAAAACAAAAAGGGCATGTAGCCAGATCAATTAGCCATTTAATTTGCTATATATAAGAAAAGACATTTTAATGTAATTAAACAAAAACGTTGACCTTTTCAAGTTTATTTATTCAGCTGTACGCATAAATGTTCAAAACTGAACAATCTGATCACATGGCTCTCTTAACTATGTACTCAGTCAGCCTGTGGAGACCCGGGAGAGGAATTTCCCTGGTCCTAGGGCAGCTCTGTCTCCTGGGATGGATATGCTGCCGGAGCTCCATAAAAAGAATCAGGTTATGCCTATTAAAAAAGCCATATTTCTTTCTCATAACTATTGATTCTACCCCTCCCTTTTTAGGCAAGATTGTAGGTATTCTTCAAATAATAGATCACAGTATCCCATAACAACATCTGCTTCTGCATATATACTGCTCAAGGCAGCTTGATATCGTGGGGTGGAAAAAAGTTAGGCTTTTGCCCAAAATGATGTTTATAATGGAAACATCTGTCTAATAAGACTTAGGAGATGCAGGGAGGGGGAGAAATATTACTCTGTTAGTAGAGCTATCGTGACATTTTCAATCAAGGGCTACTTACGGCTGCCTTGATACTAGAAAACCATTTCACTAACATGGATACATAGAGGCAGCCACAATTTTTTAAATTGTGTTTTTAAAAACACAAGTGCTACCGATACTCCACCATTGGAAAGCAATATAAGGTAGGCAGGGGAGAACTAGGGCCAAACAGGATGATTTTTGGATCAATTCCAAATCATTCTGATTTCTATGCAACTTTTGTATACCGGAAGCCTGGTTTGACTTTTTAAGGATGCAGAATAAGAACTGAAATACATTCTTTTATATCCTCAGCACATGATACATATCTAGAAAGACGTCATTAAAGTATTTTCTAAAAATGAGAAACTAAAGGGTTTTTCCACCCAGTGAATTTTTATAAACGGCAGAATTGATGCTTCTGAGTTGGCAGAAGTTCCTAAGACTAACCATAGCCATCTATTTAAGTTTCTCATCAGTTCATATCTGCTCAGAGAAGGTTCTATGGCATTTCATTGGGTTTGTTCATAGATAACCTGGTATAGGATTAATGTACTAGTGAAGATTACTTACTGATTTTAAAGCAGTGCATATTAAATTCAGTAGTTGTACATAACCCACTGTCAGAAAAGTAAGGTACACATATACTCCAACAATAGTTTCAAACAACACATTCTTCTCATACTAACACAACTCAACCTCAAACCTGATTTTTCTGTTTTTAGCCTCATGGCAAATTCATGCCTCATCAGCTATCTATTTCTCTGTCTCTCCCCATCTCCTAAAATAAAAGGATTTTTTCACTCACCTCACTCATGATGATGAATTTGAAATGAGAGTTTGCAGATCCTCACTTCTTCAAGGCAGAGCTGCTGGGCTACAAGCTCTCTGTACTGTTTCTAGCTTTTCTCTTTAAAAGGGTTGCTTGGAAGCATCATGCTTTCAATAAACCAATAAGGAGCTCTTACCTGCTGAAGCCCATGGCATGTATCAGAGAGCTCAAAGGGCCACCTTCTGGTAAGAATAAGAAATGCATTATTCAAAAGATGGAAAAGAAAGAATCCGGCATAAATGCAGATATCAGAATTGAGAAGGTGGACAATGAAGTCTCTTATTATTCACTGATAGAAATCATATTCATGAGAATCATAAAAGGAAAATGTTACCCAGTTCATTAGAACTCATACCAAAATACATCCCAAGATTTACATGTTTTTCCCCAAGAGAAATTCCTGTGCCTTGAACATCTGCAAACTGCAGCTGGTGATACATCCCTTCATTTGATATAAAGAAAACATGAATGTGAACATTTTGAATAGAAATCCTGGATTGGAAACTGAGAGGAAAAAACCTGACTGGAAGTTTATCTGCCTGCTAAAATAAATACCCAGAGCCAAAGCCAGGGGGAAAAAATCAACTGCACTGTTTCCAAGCACAACACATATGTACATAAACACACAGAGTGATCAAGTCTGTTACCAGAAAAAGACTTAGAATTAGCATTTCATAAACTTGAGCAATTGTCAAGTCTCTGGCAGCTGGGTTATCTGGATTCCACTTAAATTTTCTGGATTCCTGCTTCCAGTTCTCTGATTGCCTGGAATAAATCATGGGGGCAGCACCAGATTAGGAAAACAATAATCGCTAACAGAGTTTGGAAAAGTTGAATATTTGTCACCAAAATATTGATTTCTTCTATAACTTTTCAGATTGAGAACTGAAATACGTTTAAAACCAGCTCTAAATAATTATATTTTGAGATATTGTTTCAATATAGTTCTGCACTATATCTTGCAACATCTTAAATCCCCAGGGACTTGTGCATAGGTCCTTTTGTAGACTTTAGCCTAATATTTCTCATCCTGGCATATGTGATAACTTTATGGATCATGGAAACATGTCTTTTTTTCCTCAGTTTCCTCAGTTTCCTTCGTGCATTCCATCATCATGTTTGACTATGGAAAAATCTTGCACCACTCATAAGGGAAAGTGCAGGGAGAAGGAGGAGTTAAAATTTTCCCACCCACCTTTTTTCCTACCTATTTTAGGTATCTAGCTGTATTCCAATTTCCTAAACTTTAGGCAATAGCAAAGCTTGCCATAACACAGCCATAATGTTGCTTGTTGGTTTTTGTTTAGCATATTGAATAAATTGTTGTTTATCCAATAAACCAAAATTAAGTGAAGCAGTACTTAGAGTAATATACAGATCCAGCTATATACCATATTTTTCGGAGTATAAGACGCTCCGGACTATAAGACGCACCAACATTTTTTGGTGAGGAAAACAAGAAAAATCTGCCTCTGCCTCTGTCTCCCAGCAATTTTGCCTCATTGCAGCAAACAGCAAATAGCCTGCTTTACTTTCATTTTCGTTTTCAGCATAGCTTGATTAGCACAAGAAAAAAAAAACTGCTCCCAGCAATTTACCTCCTTGCAGCAAGCAGCAGAGGCCCATGCAAAACAGCTGAGAGCAAAACAGCTGAGAGTCGGGAGGCCGATCCAATCAACTTTTGCTAATTAGGCTGTGCTGAAGCTGAAACAAGCTGTTTCTTCTTGCTGCTAGCTGCAGGGTAAATTGTTGGGAAGCAGACGACAAAGGGTGGGGGCCAGTGGGTGGGCGGGGCTACATTAGAAGTCGCACCTAAATTTTCACCCCCTTTTAGGGGGAAAAAGGTGCGTCTTATACTCCGAAAAATATGGTAGTTTTGTCTTGGCAGATGGGGACTGCAGCCAAGAAATTAAAAGATGCTTGCTACCGGGGAGGAAAGCTATGGCAAATCTAGACAGCATACTAAAAAGCAGAGACATCTCCCTGCCAACAAAAGTGCGTATAGTCAAGGCTATGGTTTTCCCAGTTGCAATGTATGGCTGTGGACCATAAGAAAGGCTGAGCGCCAAAGAATTGAGGCTTTTGAACGATGGTGCTGGAGAAGACTCCTGCGAGTCCCTTGGACTGCAAGACGGTCAAACCGATCAGTCCTAGAGGAGATTAACCCTGACTGCTCTTTAGAAGGCCAGGTCCTGAAGATGAAATTCAAATACTTTGCCCACTTAATGAGAAGGAAGGACTCACTGGAGAAGAACCTAATGCTGGGAAAGATTGAGGGCAAAAGAAGAAGGGGACGACAGAGAACGGGGTGGCTGGATGGAGTCACTGAAGCAGTAGGCACGGACTCCATCCAGTAGGCAAATGGACTTCAGAGGATGGTAGAGGACAGTAAAGCCTGGAGGAATTTTGTCCATGGGGTGGCGTTGGGTTGGACACAACTTCGCAACTAACAACAACAGTAATGGTAAACTCGATGTTTATCAAATGTATTCCTCCATTCTATGTATACTCCATCTTCATTCATTTCTACTCTATTCCGTATCTTACTCAATATTTCATTGCCAATATAAGCATTTTTCTTTTTCCAGAGCTTAGCTGTCTCAATAGCAAAACCTTATAAGGAGAAACACTCTTCATTCTGAGCCTTGGTTTCATAAACATGATTGGATATGGCCACCATTGGCATGGGTGAAATGAAAATATTTTTTTAAAAAACAGCTTGTTTTTTCCCTGATACTCTTTAAATTAAACACATTTATAAATTTTAGCACAATATATTAAATGTGCAGATTCAGGGAAGCAGCACTGCAATTAAGGATTAAAATAATTGATGGTGAAAAAATGACAAGCATTTCTCTCTTTAAGGGCAGACTTGCTTGCTTGCTTCTATATTTGCATTTTTACTTGATCTGTTCACTTTTGATCTGTCGTTGCCTTGCTCAACATTACTTGTGCCTTTCAACTACACACGTATCCATAACATTCTACCTAAACTGTAAAATGGGTTTAGGTAAATATCAGGAGAAGCTAAGCATGATCAATGTATTACAAAAAATAGTATTGTGCCGTGATGAGCATACTACATAGATCCATGTTGGTTTAATGTGGGTTGGTAGATGGGCATTTTCTGACTAATCAATTTAGGGCTGAGCAAGATTGGCTTGCCTAAAGTCACCTCAGGTATCTCTTAACATTTTAAAAGCGAAGCAAATATTTTCACTGATGCTGCCTTCTGAACTTGACAGAGCATGGGTGTCAAACTTGATCACGTCACGTGACGTATTGCGACGTATCGTGACTTTTTTGACTTTGTAGAGTCAGGGTGGGCATGGCCTGTGTGTGACACATCTGGCCCGTGGCCCGCCAGTTTCACGCCCTTGTAAAAACTCATCCAGAAGAAAGGAAGAATACAATATATCTGCATTTCCATTATTAACTGATCCTTTACTGGAAGAGATAGAGGCAGTGTATTTTTTCTTGAAATTTTAATTTTTAATTCATGGATTCTTTCCATATCTTGCATTCCTCCTAGATAGCCTGTTACCGTAGCTACCAGAAGGAGACTAGGAAACTTTTGAAAGCAGCCCCTAACAGCTTTGCATGGCATTCTTAACTTGTTACTAGTTTGCAGGATAATAGCCTGGGCCTGAATAAAATGCCAGCCTCTATTATAGTCCCTGTTTTAAAAGCATATTCAGGTCAGTTAACTCCCTAATTCCCAAACAGGAAAAAAATAACAACATGATATGTAGGCTTGGCATTCTGTTGGCACAAAAAAAAACCCCCTCATATAGCTAGAAGGTATTCATCTCTACAATTCTGATACTTTAAGCTAAAATCATGCATGCATTTATTGGAGCAGAAGGGGGTCGTTTTTTAATGCCAAGGGGATGCATTATGATCATGAATGTTTTTGTCATGAACCAAGAGTAGGCTGTGAGAAAGAAGTGCAAAACCTAAATTTGTGAGAAAACATCACTGGGAGAAATGTACAACTAAACGCATATATTTCTAAAGGCTAGTCTTTTACATCAGTACAGCCAGATTAACTCTCCAGAGCCACAATATTAAATTAAGCATTAATAAAATATTAATTCCAACTTTACTATAAATATAAATTATACATGCTCAGAGAGAATCTAGGTAAAGATGTTGTCTTCTTTGAGTCAAGCTCAGTTCCTGATGACTCCATAGACAAGCCTCATGCTTCATACTACTTCATCTGGGTGGTCTTCTGGTCACAATAATCTGGCCTGGGCAGTGGTGGGATTCAAGTAATTTAACAACCGGTTCTCTGCCCTAATGATTTCTCCCAACAACCAGTTTGCCAAACTGCTCAGGAAGTTAACAACCGGTTCTCCCGAAGTGGTGCGAACTGGCTGAATCCCACCACTGGGCCTGGGGTCTTCTGCAGGAATGTTCCAAAAAGGTAAACATTGTGGCTGCACCACATAATCAAAGTCTGCCCTTTTTACAGCCTATGTGCCACTTGTATGCTATGTATCAAAAAGGACTGGAGTTTCAATTGTCTGGCATGGCCTTCTCTACTCTTATGTCTCAATCTAGCCTACAGTCTTGCTATTTCCTGGTGCTTTCTGTACAAATACTGAACATCTCCCAGACATTTGAGGGAAAAACAAGCGTGTAAATTATATGGTGTTGGATCTGGAAAATGTTGGACTAAATTGTTCATGACATGAAAAGCAAGCAAATGGATATTCTGTTTGTTTAGAGCAGTGTTTCTCAACCTTGGTAGCTTGAAGATGGGTGGACTTCAACTCTCAGAATCCCCCAGCCAGCAGCCACCCATCTTCAAGCTACCAAGGTTGAGAAACACTGGTTTAAAGACAGCATCCTTGACTATTTGAGTAACCTTGTTCATATACTATATGAAAAGAATGGTAGGTTTGATTTTGCTATAATTTATTATATGAAACCAGTCACTGGGTTTTGTAAAACCATGGTTTGTAGAATAACACGTTATATGGACTCAGTGAACTGCATTACACTCAATCGACCAGGGTTAATAAACTTAGCTTTAGGCTAATCTGTGAACAATTGAGGTTTATTTAATAAATATGGTTAAAGAAACTATACTTATCATAGTGTGTCAACCTAATCAATGCGAACTAAGTTCTATTTGGGTATGGAATTTAATTCACCAAGAACACTAATGTTCTCTTTCTGCACCACCACTTGACAATGACTTACTAAATGCAGATGTAATTGTGTTTGAAGGAAAACTTACACAGGCTCATACCGTAGCTTTCAGCAAAAATAAATAAATAAATAAATATTTATTTATAATGTTTAAATATAAACATTTGGGGATTTATACAACTAAGACCAGATGATTTAACAGTAGCCATTCTCCCAATAGATACATATCAGATCACCGCCAAGATATTCTGCTCGGAAGTGACCTGTTCCATTTGCCTGGAGTATTTCAGAGATCCTGTGATGCTTCAGTGTAGGCACAATTTCTGCCACGACTGCGTTATGAAATACCGGAGGAAGTTTGTATTGAAATACACTTGCCCTCAGTGCAAAATGGTCACTGACACCGAAGGGGTTCTCCCAAACAAATCCTGATTTTGTACACTGATTTTGTAGCTTTTTATATTCTTAAATCTTAAATCTGAATTGGTATTCCCACGTTTAACTTTATTTATTGGATACTCCGTTTTAATTTGTCTTTTAACTTTTGTATTTCCTGTTTCTTATGGTTGTGAGCCGCCCCGAGTCCTTGGGAGAAGGGCAACATATAAACAAACAAACAAACAAACAAACAAACAAACAAACAAACAAATAAATGTTTTATAAAGCTGTTTTATGGAGAAAAATAATAAGATGGAGAAAAATAAAGATGGAGAAAAATAATAATTGTTATATCTGTTATATTTGACTGGAGAAGCTAACAGAACTATTATGTAGTTTTACTGCTTAATCATAACAAATCTGTTCAGTTCCTCTATTTTAAATTGAGTGGGAGACTAACTTCAGAGTGAATGTCAGGGTTTTGTTTGGTGGGGGGGAATTAACCTTTAGAGAAAGAAGGGAGTGAGATGGGTGATACAATGAAATACACACAGACGCACACACACACACTGCATGTTGTAATTACAGGCTAATTTATTCATAGAAAAGAAACAAATCAACAAATACTATGTGATAAATATTGCTATCCAATTATTTAGTCAGTAATTTTTTTTGATAAACTCTGAATAGTTCAGAAATTCAGAAATTAAAATCAAGCTTCAAAAGCAGAAAAGAATTCAAATTCAAATTCTCCTTTTCTACCCCTTGGGAGATTGTACTGTCACAATAAGATATTACTGGTTTAATTATGATTTGCTAGGTAGATGAGTGGATTTGCACTATACACCATGTGATAAACTGTCATATAGAAAGTATAATCACTGGGCTCACTTCATTTAGATAAAAACAAGGCAGCCACATGATGGTTTATTATTATTATTATTATTATTATTATTATTATTATTATTAAAATTTATATACCACCCTACTCCCGAAGGACTCAGGGCAGTGAACAGCCAAGATAAAATACATATAGTACAAACATTAAAAACATTTAAAATATATTAAATACCATGGCCCGAAAAACAATTTAAAACACTGCAATTTATAAAATCCAATTTAAAATTTAAAACAATTTAAAAGAGGTTAGGCCAGGCCAGCCTGCTGGAAAAGGAATGTTTTAAGAGCACGGCGGAAAGCGCGCAGATCCAGGATCCTCCGTATCTCCGGGGGGAGCTCGTTCCAGATGGTAGGTGCCCCCACAGAGAAGGCTCTCCCCCTGGGGGCCGCCAGTTGACACTGTTTGGCCGACGGCACCCTGAGAAGCCCCTCTCTATGGGAGTGTACTGGTCTGTGAGAGGCTACTGGTGGCAGAAGGCGGTCTCATAAATACCCTGGTCCTAAGCCATGGAGCGCTCTAAAGGTGGTAACCAAAACCTTGAAGCGCACCCGGAAGACCACTGGGAGCCAGTGCAGCTCGCGCAGGAGGGGCGTCACATGGGAGCGCCACGTCGCTCCCATAACCACCAGCGCGGCCACATTCTGGACTAGCTGGAGCCTCTGGATGCTCCTCAAGGGGAGCCCCATGTAGAGACTGGTATAAGCCCATGGTTTATACCAGGCTTGAGATTGCATTTGCTCCGTTCCTCTCCCTTCCTTAGAGGACAAGTTTGCCTATTAGGCTTTGCTGAGCAGTTCAACATAATAACAGCAAACAATAAAAATTGGCACAATAGAGCAGGTCACATTCATTATAATCTCTGCTCATCTGTATCCCTAATGTCCTTTTAATATTTTTATTTATTCATTCATTCATTTATGCATACTTATATTCATATTCATAAAATTGAATCCTGCTATTTATACTCAAGCCAGTTTGAGATTGGCATGGAGCACAATTATTTTTGCAGCCTGAAAAGCTCTACAAGCCTCTACTTCCCCAAGCTTTGAGGAGATCCAGAGGTCTATGTGTAAGCCTAGTTATATGGGCTTAGTTTCCTTTATCAGGAGGTGCTTGAAGACATATAAAATTCACCATTAGTTGATTATACAGTAGCAATAGCAGTAGCACTTATATACCACCTCATAGTGCTTTACATCCCTCTCTAATGGTTTACAAAGTCAGCATATTGCCTCCAACAATCTGGGTCCTCGTGTTACTGAAAGGATGGAAGGCTGAGTCAACTTTGAGCCAGTCAGTATTTCCATATATAGAGGGTGATTTGTGTGGTTTTTTTTACAGTTCTTGCTCTAATGGCTAAGACTCCAAGCAATGTACAACAAAGCAAGAATAAACATAAAAGAAACATGACAATAAATTAACCAGATACCCAAGATAAGTACTTCTGATCAGTTCAGCTGCAGGATCTGAGAACATGTAGGGCAGTAGAAAACATGTGGAGAAGACTACATCCTCATAGTTTCCCCACTTAGTAAATATACTAGGTATGGGTGTTTGTCCACCAGCATTTCATAGCTGAATCTAGTCTTATTCCGATGCTTTTACCAGCTGCAGCTAGAAACCAACCACTTGTCCTTTTGGGCTCAGGACCAGAGCAACTGCCAGAGAGTTACACATTAATATGCGCCCCCTTTCCCATTAACCCTGGAATTAATTAACTAACTAGTTTCTGTACCATTAAAAAGAAGAAGAAGTCAGCTGAGTTGAGAAGCTAAATAACCCTACACTGACTGCATTCAAATAACATGCTAAACTGAAATCAAACAGCTATATAATGTCTTACATTATGCAAGAACTAAGCCTGCATGTTGTTACTAAAGTGATTAAGTGATACTAAAGAATCGCTTGAAATAAGGAAGAATGGCTGCTGGAAGACACTAGCCCCGTGATGGCGAACTTATGGCATGCGTGCCACAGGTGGCACGCGGAGCCATATCCGTGAGCACACAAGTGTTGCCCTAGCTCAGCTCCAGCGCACAATTGAATTTTGGGCCTTCAGAACCCACTCGAAGTCAGCAAACGAGCCGTTTCCGGCCTCCAGAAGGCCTCGGGGGGGTGAGGGAGGCTGTTTTCACCCTCCCCAGGCTCCTAGAAAGCCTCTGGAGCCTGGGGAGGGCAAAAAGGGCCTACCAGGCCCACCGGTAACCTTTTTGCCATCATGTGCAAAAAGAGGGGGAGCATGGGGGGTTTGCGCTTGCATGTGCGGGGGGCAGGGAGGGGCATGGGGGGTCATTGAATTATGGGTGTGGGCATGCATGCGCATGACCCCCCTGTGCTCCCCCCACTTTTGGCACGTGACAGCAAAAAGGTTAGCCATCACTGCACTAGCTCTTCCCAAATCCCACATAGAATGACTTTGAGACTACAGCGGCAGCTCTGTACCTTTCTGACATTTAGGTTGCTATTGGTCCTGAGAAAGGGGAAAATGTCATGCCTGATGGAAGGTGCTGAGCTGCAATTCACTGGGGGGGTGGGTGGGAGGAAAGGATTATAACTTCCAAACGCAATGCAATGAGCACATTATCGATCAGAATGAATTTCCTCCCCTCTAATTGCTTGAGGAAGCTTACCTAGCAGAGTCTCCTCCAGTTTTTCCCAGTACAACAATTCTGAGAGCCTGGCTGACTTAAAGTTATCTATTGAGCTTCCCTAGATGAAAGCAGACTTCAACCTGGGTTTCCCCACTGCCACACCAACACTTTCATCACTACTGCGCACCACATCAAGATTTATGGAATGAAGCTGAAAAAGTCCAAGAGTGCCTTATGTTTGATGCAAGTAATTAAAAGTTCTGTGGACCTCGGCTACAGCGGAGGATGCACTTCTTGGGATGCAGGGGAGGATGACAGAGAGCAATGTCTCAGCACTTACCCATGACAGTTGACTTTTAATTAAAAGGGAATTAGGCATTTTCAATTTCCATGAGGACAAGAGAACATACAGGAAACACACACACACACACACCATTATTTCTCTAAATTTCAAAAGCCTGAAGCTCAAAGTACATCTTTTCTCCAATTATTTGCAATTGACACTTGGAGAGGTCAAGGCAGAAAACAAGATTCATTTAATGTCTCTTTCTCTATGTCTTGTTTATTTAGCATTGTGGAATTCTTGTGGAATTTAACAAGTAAAAGAACTCTCTTCCACATTATCGAAAATTGGCTTTGGGAAAAGATAATTTTTCATCGGATAATCTTTTAAGGTAGGATCTATGGTATGTGTACACTGCTCCCACATATCCATATCTAATTGCTATATAAAATTTCAATGAGATAGCTTTCTGATTCTGATAATGGGATGCAGGGTGATGGCAAAGTAACATTTGAACTGGACTCAGAATTTGCAACTGACCCTTGTGACTCAAATGACAAACACTGTGAAATAGTGAGATGACCCAAAACAGACATAGATTACCATGCCTGTTCCATATACGGTAGTCCTTGACTTACAACAGTTCATTTAATGACCATTCGAAGTTACAATGGCACTGAAGAAAGTGACTTATGACCATTTTTAATACTTATGACCACTGTAGCATCCCCATGGTCACATGATTTACAATCGAATGCTTGACAGCTGGTCCATATTTATGATGGTTGCAGTGTCCTGGGAACATCTTTTGTGACCTTCTGACAAGCAAAGTCAGAAGTGAGCTGAGGTGGCGCAGTGGTTAGAGTGCAGTACTGCAGCTACTTCAGCTGACTGCTAGTTCAGCAGATTCTGTGGATCAAATCTCACCGACTCAAGGTTGACTCAGCCTTCCATCCTTCCGAGGTGGGTAAAATGAGGACCCAGATTGTTGGGGGCAATATGCTATTTAGTATACTACGTCTTTGGTGTAAGCCGCCCAGAGTCCTCGGAGAGTGGGCGGATTAGAAATATGAATAATAAAAAAATAAGTAATAAAGTCAATGGAGAAAGCCAGATTCACTTAACAACCGTTTTACTAGTTTAACAACTGCAGTGATTCACTTAACAAATGTGGCAAGAAAAATTGTAAAATGGGACAAAACTTACTTGACAAGTTTCTCATTTAACAATTTAAATTCTGGACTCAATTGCGATCATAAGTCAAGGACTACTACCTCCCATTCTTTACCTTTACAGAATCATGTGGACAGAAAATGCAAGCAACATGCTGCAGATGTGATAGCTAGAAACTTTTAAAAAATAGTTCTAAGCTATGATGCCTTGTTTGTTGTGTGTATCATTTCTTCATTTAGGTTACACCGCATGCTTTGATTTTACATGTTGTGCTGTATAAAATACACGGTTGCTGTGTTTCAAATTAAAGCAGTATTTATGCATGGATTTGTCTGTTCATGATGCCAATCAAACTGTACCATATTGAAAGGTACATCTTCAAATATTTGTAGCTGAGACAATGCTGAACAGAAAGCAGTAACAATTGTCCTAATCCTGGAATGCTAGAATTTAGGAACCTAGTTTCTAACTATATTCTGAACTGATGTGAAGTCACCTTATAATGTGACTTTATATTCACAAGGAAATAATAATTTAACATTGAATACAGAAGCCAAAAGCATTCAGAAGATTTATTGTGGAAGGTGAGTGCTATAAATTTCATTATTAACTTCTATTTTTCTACTTCGTAATGCAAATGAACCACAGCACCTTTTAAAAACAAATGAATTTTTCAAAACAGTGTTGTAGAATGCTAAACAGCATAGTCTTCTGTGGATAGTTAAATTGAATGGGATTAATACAGAATACATGACTGCATTTTAACACTTTAAGTATAACTGCTGCGATTTTTTTTTAAATATTCTTTTTCTTCACATAGTTTCTTAAAAATTTCTATAGATGTGTTTGATAATGGGACGACATTAAAGCCTTTCTATATTGGTGATTTGCTGTGGCTCTAGAAAGTTTCCTTTCCTCCAATTTGTACATCATCTACATGAAAAAACTCCCTAGGTAAGGGTCATACCTAATCTCTAAATGTGAGGAATGGCAGGAGTCTTTGACTTACAATAGTTCATTTAGTGACCGTTCATAGTTACAACGGCACTGGAAAAAGTGACTTATGACCATTTTTCACACTTGTAACCATTGCAGCAGCATCATGGTCACATGATCAAAATTCAGATGCTTGGCAATTGACTCATATTTATGACATTTGCTTTTTACCCCGGGAAGTGGTGAAATGTAAAATTTGTGGGCGTGGCTTGGTGGTGGTGGTAATGTGACTGGGTGGGCATGGCCAACTTTTTAAAAAACTTTTTAAAGCATTTTTTACAACCTATTCAGCTGAAAGTAAAAGTAAAAAAACTTTTACTTTTTAAAAGTAAAAAAAAGGCTGATGATCACACGCTACAGCTGTGATCGTCAGAGCCTCTTTTTTTACTTTTAAAAGCATTTTTTTACAACCTATTTGCCCAAATAGGTTGTAAAAAATGCTTTTAAAAGTAAAAAAAAAGCTCTGACGATCGCGCGCCACAGCTGCTGCTACTACAACTTTCACTGCTTTAAACATTAGTTCTAAAATATGAGCTGCATTCCAAGAGCTTGCACTATCTTCTCTCTCCTTCATCCTATTTGGTTTGGTAGTACAGAATTCATATAATAGTAAAAATATATTATATAAATTATTAGAGCCATGTAATTTAAATAATATTTTTAGAAATGTCCACTGTTAGGTTGCGTTACTAAGTATTACATTAAACGGCTTCATCCATAATTGATTTGGTGCCACATCAAGATATCATGTTTTCAAAGATATAGAGTCTAATCAACTTCTTCTGACATGAAGATTGGATTGGTAAAATTTTGCTTCTTGAAAAGATTTTGCTGAGAATTATATTGAACTAAAATCTTGTGCATAGATCCATGAACACCAGCTGATAGTCTATCTCTCAAAAGTTTATGACTGGCCAATTCTTAATTTAGGAGAATTATAAAGCAAACATTTACTGAGATATTGATTTATTGAATTTTGCACAATGAGTTTTGTTCTGTTTAATTCCTCTAACTTCACTGCAGTTTCCTTTAGAGAGGTGAGATCGTAAATACAATATTGTATTTATATTGCTTGGATACATGTTACTTTCCCTCATGGCTTTCACTTTACAGTCATGAATTTTCAACTTTTGGAATGAGATTAATTTTTAAACTGCAGTCACGTGAAACTTTTTAGATACAGAATTGATGGTAACCAATATACAAACTTCACAGTAGTGGGTTGCCCCCAGTTCGCACCGGTTCTATAGAACCAGTAGTAAAACTGGTGGGAGGCTCCGCCCACCGACCCCGACATTATCAGAATGCTTCTGTACATGCTTCACTCGCGCACATGCGCAGCCCCGTTGCAAACCAGTAGTAAAGGTAAGTAGAACCCACCCCTGAAACTGCATGTATATTGATACTGAAACTGCACTTTTCCTCCCCAAAATTCCTTGTATTGCCCAGTCAGTTCATTCATATTTGAAGTGTGATATGTTGTTGCATAATATGCCATAATATGCCATTACATTTATGCTATCAATATTGTGAGTAGCAATCACTAGCAAGTTTAAAATTATACATTAGTTAGCTTAGTGACCCACTCAAATTCAAGATGCTTTCAGCAGTCAAGAAAAAAGAAAAACTCAGTGGAAAGTTAACTATAAGATATTTTTAAGTATGTATGACTCAGCGGATTCAGGTAACTTATTCTATGTGAAATTCAAAACTGAAAAGGAAAACTTGAAGAAAGTTTATACAGGTCTGAAATCCTATATGTTTGTGTGACATCTGTCTCTAGAAACCCAAGCCATACGTTAAGCTTAGAATAGCTCTGGTTTTTCAGTATTTTGTAACAATACTATTTTGAACAAAGAAAATAAAAAAATAGTGCCAAAACTGTATGATTTGTGATCTATCTGCTGATTGGAGTTCACTAGACTACAAATATCTCAACAGGACTCATCTTAAACAACAAAAACAGGTTATAAACAGCATTTGTAAAGTACACCAAAGCCAAAAATATAAAAATGATGGATTCATTTCATTTTTGCAATAAATCTATTTATTTGTTTAATGAACATCAATGCTTATCCCAGGATCATATTATTCTTTTTTTTCTCTGGCTCTAGAAGTCTCTTCTAAGTCTTGACAGAATGTATTTTTTCATTATCCCTCAAATGTAACCTTTGTTAAATTTCGTAGGCAAACCTGCTTTTGAACAGCCAAGAAAGAAGTTTTGCTTGGTTTTAACTACTTTTTACTGCTCTCAGTTTTCAGTAATCACAATATAGTGAAGCCATGTTGTATCCCCTTTTTGATTCAGATGTATGCCAAAGAATATTCTTCCATGTGTGTGGACAGTTCATAAAGGAAGAAAAAATGTCATTTGCTACCCCATGCCTTTATTTCAGTTTTCACTGTATTTTTTCACCTGTTCCTTTTTTTTAAAAACCAAATAACCAATTTATTTTCCAGTGATCTCCACAGTTAGCAGGAGAGTATCCACTAAGAGCCATAAAATCTGCAGACAAGTGTGGAAGACAGGACAATGCCGCATGATTTCTGATTATTTCCACACACAAAAATAAAAGCCAATAATTTTACAATTGTTAACCAATTGTTAACCTATAGAAATTGTTTGGAAAAAAATTAAAAATTGGATCTTCATATTTACATACTGAAGAATGACATTTCAGTGAGCAATACAGGGCAGCTTCTTATGGATAAAATAGCCAGTTACATTATTCTATCTTCAGACTAATAGCAGCTACCTTAGTTCCATGCAGAAGAAACAACTTTGTATATCCTCAAAGAGCAGGAAAGTTAGTATGGTCTTAAAATAGACTGAATGGCTAAGCACAGTCAGATCTATTTAGTATGTGATAATACTGTATATTATCAGAAAATAGAAAAGCCATAGAAAAACTGGAAAATTGGGGAGAAGGCAGCAGACAGGAATCCATTTCCATATAGAATAGAATAACAGAGTTGGAAGGGACCTTAGAGGTCTTCTAGTCCAACCCCCTGCTTAGGCAGGAAACCCTACACCATTTCAGACAAATGGTTATCCAATCTCTTCTTAAAAATTTCCAGTGTTGGAGCATTCACAACTTCTGCAGGCAAGT
>WNWU01000016.1:34428347-34442609 GCA_012654045.1 Ptyas mucosa | reverse complement strand
TAATAATAATAATAATAATAATAATAATAATAATAATAATAATAATAATAGTAATAGTAATAATAATAATACAACAGGGCTGAATTTAAAATGGATATATGAAATTCTATAAAGACTTTTCTTTTTTTCATTTAAAGGTTACTTACGTGGCATTTGCTCTGCACTGTAGCCATAGTTTTCCTTTCCACTGTGACTCACAGTTTCCAAATTTCTACCTTTTTCTTTCTTCCATGAAATATTTCTAGAAAATAAAAATACCTGATATTGGCAACCAAATCATTTATGATATATGAATGAATAGAAGATACTCTGTTCAGGCTGTAAACCTTGTAGCTTATCAAACAAGTAAGGTTGGTTCTCTTTCTCTCCCTCCTCCCCCCATTTCTGGAACATTCAGCTAAAGCCCTTAGACTTAAGCAATTGCTCTAATTTGGAAGAAAATACTTCAGGTGTAATGATTCTCTGTTCTTGTGATTGAGGTTTGTACAAAACAAATATTGGTCAATATCAGACTGCCAATCATATCTAGCTTTGTTAAATTAAAGGTAGCAAAACATTTTCCTTTCTGGAAAAGACTAGTTTTACTGAAACCTAAGGAAACAACCAATGAATATGCTAGAATAGGAAATGTATTCCTTTGTCAGGATATGTATTTGTAAGAAGTTGGCAGAGGTTTAAGGAAAGGCTTAGCTGAATATGAGTTGCATAACTTTAGGGAAACCATTGTGTTCCTTCCTCTAGAAATCTGGAATTCACTTTGAAGCATTGGTTGGAGTTGTTATTGTGAACTTCCACCTAATTTTAATTGTATAACTTTAGGGAGGTTATTGTGTCCCTCCCTCTAGAAATCTGATGGGGAATCAATCCCTATCGACACATTACTTGAAGTTGTTACTGTGAACTTCCACCTAAAGTCCAATGTTTCTATCTATAAAAGGCAAATGTTACAAAAGAGAACCATGTTGGAATCTGCCATTTGAAAAACTCTGATGTATATTATAATATTTGTATTTTGCCAGAATTATGAATAAGGCATTTAAACAGCATCCAAAACCAATGCCTACAGTCAATCAACTGCTGGCTGTTTTTGCTATAGCAGAAAAGTCTTTAGAAAACTATATCTAGCCCTATATCTAACAGTACCAGCCTTGGTGGCGCAGCAGACTAAAGTGCTGTTAAGTAGCTCCAGCTGCCTGCAATTACTGCAAGTTCGAATTCACCAGGCTCAAGGTTGACTCAGCCTTCCATCCTTTCGAGGTAGGTTAAATGAGGACCCAGATTATGGGGGCAATAAGCTGACTTTGTATAAAAAAGAACACCACTTGGGGGCCCTGAAAGCCCTACTAAACAGGTATATACAAAAGTATGAAGGCTATTGCTTAATGCATTGAAGGCCGCCCTGAGTCTCCGGAGAAGGGTGGCATATAAATCGAACCAATCAATCAATCAATCAATCAATAAAGTGACTGATAATGCTAGAGCAGATATCCAGACTGTCATCACCCATCGTGGGGTATTCTGAATGGAGAATCTCCAATTAGGGTTTTCTGTAACCCCTGTAATATTCCAATGCTTCATAAAGATTCTACCTTCTGGAATCTCAGGTATTCTGTCACACTTTGATGTTGCTTGATTATTGGATCAACAACGGAGAAAGTTTAGTTGCTACTAAACTTCAGGAGGTTCTGCACCATTTTGACAATTGTGGAATTAATACCAACCAAGTGACATTTTTTAGAGTGAGTTGTCTAAAGAGTCATCCCTTTCAAATGCAGACAGCTAAATTTACTGAAGAATTTAGAGCCAACAGGAGATGACTCTGATCATTCTTTGTGACCTTGAATGTCTATCAGTTCAACCTAAAGGCCATTTCATGGAAGGGTTCTCCCTAACCAGATGGACTAAGAGAGGAGGGATGTTATATATGCTAAGTGCAGGTTAGGCTTACTGCAACTCATCTAGTTCTGAAAAAGCTTTAGATGGACATATCTATTTTATCAGCAATCTTAACCATTTATTCATGAAGAATAGTTAGGCTGGAATCTCTCTGTGTTACTTAAATTCTCCCATTACAACAATCCATAAAAACACAGATTGATTTGGTTTTTCTCTTTCTTAGCTTTTTTAAAATTTGTATTTTCAAATGTTTATCTCAGTAAAAAAAGTGAAAAAGAAAAAGAATTATTAACCATAATTCTGGGATAAGCTTTCTTCCTTTCTTTGAGGGAAAAAAAAAGAAAGGTTTCAATGCACATGCCTTTAAAAACTAAAGCCGTTGGAAATCTTCCACAAAGATGTGTTAAACATCCAGGATTCTTAATTGTGGTGTCTTAATTAATAACAATGAACATTTCTTTCATTTTTAAAGTTGAAAACCCCAGGGCATTCTAACATATCATTTAGCTTTCATCTCTGCAAGTGTTTAAAACTCATTTTGCTAATTTGGAAACAATTTGTTATCAAGCATTGCCTTTCAAGAGATTGTTTTCAAAGTTCTTAGAAAAGCACAGGATGTAACCTAATTTGCTTGGCAGTTGCGCTCAATGCACCACTTCCACCTGTCTCGGTTTCAGATCTCTTTCTGTAACAGACATTCTATACTAAAAGCCCATGGAATAGAAGCATCAGTGCAGTGAGCTACTTTGGTACACAGTGACCTCTCGTGGTATATGTATTGAGTATTAAACATGAAGGCTTTAAAAAAGAAAGGCTGTCTACAAAACAGATGTTTTCGGAACCCCTGCATTGAAATTTCCATTTAGAGCATTTCTGAAAATTATATTCTTTTTCACCATTTTTGAAGAGTGCAAAAACCTTGTCTTAACTGTGATTATGTAAGAAAACATACCTATCATCAAATATTTTATAATCAGCCGAATAAGGAGTGGTTATTCTTCTGTGATCATAAGTTGTATTTACATTTTGGGGATGAGAACCACAAGATGCATTTACTGGTATTATCATTTTCTATGTTGGGTTTTGGTTGTTTGTATTAATGTTAATTGTGATCTTAAGCAAATACAATATATGTTTTAGCATCAATAAGGGAATTAAAAACGATAATTGTCTTATTACCTTAGCTCTCTTTGATAGTTGGACTCTGGAAAAGTAAAAGGACAAATTTAGCAAACAAATGAATATAGCAAACAAGTATGGCCACTTACTAGGAAAGAAAAATCTAATGTTTTCATAACACTGATCTCTTTTAAAAAAAGATTGATTCAGGATCTAATGAAATGATTTGCAGGCACAAGTATTCTTAATTATTTGAACAGACATAGTTGGGGAAGTGGTTGTGTGTCAGGGCGTTGATTGATCCCATCCTGGTTCTGGGATAATCGCACCCTGGTTTAGAGGTTTGGACCGTGGCTCTCCTTGAAAGTATACTTTAAGAAAATAAAACCCGAAGAAGTATTTCTAAGAAAACTCATTTTTATTGTAAAAGTAAAAATATAAAATTCTTGCTACCTAATTAGCTACATCTTGGCAGCGTTCCTGCCACACCTCTTGGCAGGGAGAACAAAGGAAGTTAAGAAGAAGACTAGAAAAGAATGTGCACTTGCGCAGTTAATACTGATAAGAAACTTGGCAAAACTACAGTAAGTCTATTAGTCCAAAAATGAGAGCTCAGTTGGGAAATACAAGAACGCAGTGACATTGTGGACCTATACTTTCACTGAAATGAAAGTGAATTATCATTGTGCAGGAACCAAGAACTTTCCATTCATAAATCATGCATCTAGCACCAAAGTATATGTTCTGTCTATTATTGACAAAAAACCTACTCTCTAATGAAATTGCAAATATGAAATGTAATCTGATTCACCTACACATGGAGTGCCAGCTTTGATGGATTCAGTACCCTACTATCTCTACTTCTTCCTATATTGCTGTAATCCAATCATCGCTGTAGATGCCAGACTGTAGTACAAACTGACTCTTGCACTTCAAGTCCACTCCTCAATTTTGATTACCTGGAAGCTCACACTTCCTTGCTGGCAAGCCATAATGATGCCTTTAGCAAAATTAAGGAGGCACAAAACATGAAATTGTGTGAAAGGATTCTCTGAAAACCTCAAATTCAGCATTGCAGAACAACCTCTGTTCAAAATGAATACAATGGCCACATTGTGGGATACCTAGTTTTTAAAAATCAGGGGGGGGGTTCTTCAAGTGTTGCTGCTATCCCAGTGTAATATACTGACTAGAACAGGGGTCCCCAACCTTGGGCTGTGGTCCACTACCCCGCCGCGTCCTGTTCAAAACTGGGCCACAGGAAAGATGGGCAAGTGCAGGTGTGAAGCTCCACTCACATGAGTGGTGGGCAGGTATGCACGCCAAACCTTCACTTGTGTGAGTGGAGAGCCCTCTGCTCATGTGAGGGGAGCTTTGTGCACATGTATTTGCCCACTGCTCGCGTGAGTGGAGCTTCACATGCATGCTTGCCCATCTCTCCCACGGCTCAGTTCTGAATAGGCCGCAGCCTAGTAAATGGGTCATGGCCCGGGGGTTAGGGACCCCTGGACTAGAATCTGAACTAGGACTGAAAAGATTTGGTTTCCTTTCTAACTTCAATTATGGAAGCTTGGTATAACTTATTTCTCAGGGCTGTTACTTTACAGAAAAACTGAAGGAAACGATTGTATTCAGATTGCCTTGAACTGTTGGAATAATGGCTTTATATCAAATAAACAAGCAAAGAAATAACATATGAAGTAACTTATTCCAATTTATTGAAGGTTTGATGTGTAAACAATTACATGCATTTAAGTGTATTATTTTGTGAATGCTAATTATCTATTTTTCCCTTACAAGTTATCCATAGCCTGATTTTATTTTGCAGAAAAAATAAAAGCAGAGAAACATCTTTTTCATATAAACAGGGGAATGTACAGGCCCACATACCTTTCCTTCTTTTGCAGCAACATATAATAAGGAGAATAATAAGGATCAGAAGGAGTAAAAGAGCAACTGACAACACAACAGCTAAAATTATAGTTCGGATTCGCCAATCTTCATTATCACATCCTACTAAATAAAAATTAAGCAATGTTAAACAGTACAATTAATTAGCATGAACATTTTGAAATGTTCCTAATTATTTTAATGAGTTCTATGAAGTCATTCTTAATTTGTTTCAATTTTTAATTAGTAATGTTTCTTAGTGGAGATTTTTGGAATAAATTATTCACTAATTTATTTTCTCTTTCATTACTTTTATTTTTCTTATACTAGTTTCCAATTATGATTTGTAGTGAACCAATTAATCATTACTAATACCTAGTTTTGGACATCTCAAGAAACTGAACTGCATAATGTAACAAAGGTTAATGGGGCTGCACATGAATGTACTTTGATTTGAGTAACCTGAAAAACTTTGCCTAAAAAGCTTCTTTGAAATCTTTTTATGCTTTTTACAGTGATATTTTTTAATCATGAATAATAGGTTTTGTTTGAACCTTGGCTTTTGTCCTTTTTTAGGGAGCATGCATTTTCATGCGAGCTAATTCATCTTTCTCTATTTTAAAAAAATCCGCTGCATCTATATTGTTTTCTGGGCTTAATTACTGTACGTGATTTTTAGCATTTCATTTGTTTTGCTTGGGCTTGGCAAATCACCCAGAAAAAGTGTTGATAGCAGCCATATCAATTTGATAAATAAATACTGACAGCACGTGAATTTTCTACATTGGAGCTGACATGTCTCCACTTCAACTTAATCATTAGAAAGACTGTATATTCTCCAGCCTTCAGTATATATGCGTCTTTGAAGCAAAATTGGCCTGTTATTGCAGAATGATGTTCCTCCATAATTGAATGATGTTCCTCCATAATCAGTTAAGTATGTCATTCTTACACTTAATGGCATTTGGTTTTCTTCCATGCTGAGCTGCAGGATCCAGAGTGAATCAAAAAAGTCAGTATGGCAGCTCCACAGTCAAAGCCCTGTCCTTTTTATATATGTATCATGTATGTATATATGTGGCATGTATGGAGTTTCAGTTGTATTAGTCATCTTGACTTTCCTCTCCCTCACAAACACACACACACACACACACACACACAAACACTGTTGTCATTTCTGATTCTGAGATGTGTCATGGAAACTATTGTAAATTGAAGAATATGTACGGTATATACAAAACAATGTATTACTCTCCGCAAAACCACTGTAATGATAAATATTTATTTAGTATTATACTAAATATTTAGCAAACATGCCAACCATATGCGGGAGTAAAATAATATTCTACCTGTTCCTTATGGTTTCTGAAGAATGTATTACACAGAGCAAACAAACTGAAACAGCTTCTGACTTTGCTTGTCAGAAGCCAGCTGGGAAGGTTATAAATGGTGATCACATGACTCCAGGACAGTGCAACTGTCATAAGTACATGCCAGTTGCCAAATGCCCAAATTTTGATCTTGTGACCATGGGGATACTGCAACAATTATAAGTGTAAAAACTGGTCCTAACTCACTTTTTTCAGTGCAGTTGTAACTTCGAATGGTCACTAAACAAATGGTTGTAAGTCAAGGACTATCTGTAAGGCAATCCATTGGACTGATTTTTTACTCTAAATAACCCAACTCTCAACAAATTGTGAAAAGCACTTAAAAACGTGAGTCTACTAGCCCACCTGGTTTGCTTGCTGAAGAATTTGGCGGCTAGGAAGTAAGAATTAAGAATATGAAGCAACTGGTTTAAAATTGGAACAGCAGTGTGCTGAGGGTGTATACCATCACTTTATTTATTTAACTTATATTATGAGAAATGCTGAACTAGAAGAAATGAAACGTGGAATTAAAAGTACTGGGAGAAATTTCAGCAGTTCTTAATATGCTGACAATATCACTTTGAAGGATAGAAGAGATGGAATACTTGTGGAATTATCTTGTTGAAGATGAAAGAGTATAATAGTCCATCTGTTGCTCTGTATTAAAGCAACTAAGATTGTATCAGCAGGTTACAGCAAATCAATAAAATTAGGGGAGAAGAAGTTGAAGTAGTCTACTACCTTTCATGAGAACATTTCCTCATGACTGAGATAAAAATAAGTTAGTTATACTTCCAGATAGAATAGTGGAAAAATCTTTTTTCATATCTTATTCAAAAGATGCCCTTACACTGTGGTCAAAAATGAACATGGAGGCTGCCATTTGGCAAGCCCAATAAAAATAGAGTTATCTCTCCCTTTATCCTTTTTGCATGGTGGCATTTTACCACGCTGACCCAAACCTCTTATTACTATATATTGCCAAAATGGTAATAGGAGCATCTTCAAGATCAATCTTTATCAAACTAGTCCCCTCCAAATGCTAGATAAAAATTCCTATCATCCACAGCAGTGGTGAAATCCAAATTATTTTACTACCAGTTCTGTGGGCGTGGCTTGGTGGGCATGGCAGGGGAAGGATACTGCAAAATCTCCATTCCCACCCCACTCCAGGGAAAGGATACTGCAAAATCCCCATTCCCACCCCACTCTGGGGCCAGCCAGAGGTGATATTTGCTGGTACTCCGAACTACTCAAAATTTCCGCTACCAATTCTCCAAACTGCTCAAAATTTCTGCTATCGGTTCTCTGAACTGCTCAAAATTTCTGCTACTGGTTCTCCAGAACCTGTCAGAACCTACTGGATTTCACCCCTGATCCAGAGTTGGTTCTATGGTAATTGGAGATGATGAGAACTATTGTCTCACAAATTTGGGAGGCAACAGAGTGGAGAAGACAATTCCAGGGTTAATTTCACAGTTTACACAGACAAATTGATGCATGAGGCTCATAATCCATGAACCTGACAGCACTGGGTAAACCAAATTCTATACTTTTTATGGGTACATATTAAGAGTCCATTAAAAATTTCAACAAACACGAACTGCACTGATAAGTTATTCACTTACTTGGTGAAGGTTCATTCACAGTCACAATCATTGTTGCAGACTGAGATTTAGAGAATGCATCTATGTCAGCTAAACAAGTCACAGAGCTATTGGCTCATGGGGTCATAATTAAGATACTCTCTTCATTGTATAAGCCATTTGATACCTTATTGTAGTTGGAAACATACGCGTAATAAACTAATAAATGATTATTTTCTATCCAGGAAATGTGTGGAGGAGGAGATCATCCAAGGGCTTCACAGACTATTTCAATTGTTTTGTTGTTTTTCATTATGAAGTTGGTATTTTTGATATTGTTGAACTGTCTGGGTAAAAATAATTTTCTACATTCTTCTTTACATTTTATGGCCTCAAATTTAAATTATTATTCTCAAAAATATTGATGCATTTTAAAGTCAAATAATATATATTTTTTTTTAAAAAGTGAGGTTTAATTTAAATTCAGCATTGGAAAAGATATCTATAGAAGGACTGGATTTTTTTCTGGTGTGTTAAGATAAAGATGCATTTTCCATATTAACGTACCAGTAATTATAATTATTGAAGATTTTTTATCATAAAGATACATCCTTCCAGCCTATAGAACTAAATAAGGGTTTTTAAGGCACTTTTAAATAATTACCTATTAAATTTATTAAGTCTTATTAAGACAAGGTAAAAGCATATTTTTGGGGGGAGAATAAATGAGACTTTCCTATTTAAAATGCATTTTCAATCTCTATGGATGGACAACCAAAATGGATTTTCAGGGTCCCTTATGAGCTAGCCACATACTGTATATTATTCTCTGTAGATAGTTAGTGACTTATGACCATAACTGAGCCTTGCAATTATGGTTGTAAATCATAATGGTTGTAAAATGAGTCATCATGAGACCAATCTGATTTTATAACCTTTTTTGTGGTGGTCATATGAATGTGGCAGTTATACAGCAAATCCATTTTTTGGTATGGCCTGGTTTTTGTCAGAAATTGGAAGTGAATGCCAATTTCTGGCAAAAGTGTCATAAATCACAGCCATGTGATTTCATAACCTCAAAACTAGGTCGTAAAGTAGGTTTTTTGGGTGGGAGGGGTCCTTCATAACCCAAAAGAGTTGGTAAGTGACCGGTCATAATTTAAGTTCTACCTATGTTTCTTCTCCACACTGCTTCTTCATTCCCAGTAGCATAACAATCAGCTCCTCGTCTAGCAGCATATCAGTGTTTTGTCTTGCCCTCTTACGGTTTTGAACAGCAAATAATGCACAGTACATATACAAACTAAAAAGAGAATATAAGTTACAGCTATGTGCTTCCATCCACAAGCTCTCCCATAGTAACAAGTCTCAGTTTTCCTAAACTTCATGGCCTCTTGTTCACATAGATATAAAATTCTGTGAACAGAATTTTATATCCATGCAAGTCAGTGTAGTTCACAGAAGTTTCTGCAATCTCCCCCTCACTAAAATGTCGCAGTTAAAGATGCCACAAAATTTTCTTCCAATTTAAAACAATTAATGAACAATTTTTGCAGTAAGCCTAATTTTTTTAAAAAAAAAAACCAAGCTAAACGAATAATCATGGAAAGACATACTTACTTTGTACAGAAAGAAATGCATATCTATTGTCATTATTATTCTGGAGGCTACATTTGATTTGTCCAGAATCTGTCAGCTGAACATTATGGATCATCAGCTCTGAAGTAAATCTGCTACTACTTGTGTTAGAACCTTTCTGAGAATATTGCTTATCTGTTACAATGGTTTCTCCAGTGCTCAACACGGACAGTTTAGGATTTCCATTGAAAAGCCATATCAAAATTTTCCACCCGTCTGATACTGTGCAGCTAAATCGAGCCACTGAACCTACATCAACTGTTAAATTTTGAGGGCCTTCTACGATGGCATAGCCAAAGCCAGGATCTGTAAAGCAAAAAAAAAACAGGAATTAAAACTATACTAACACCAGTATCAGTAAAAGTATTTTCTGCTTATATTGCTAGACTTCAACAAGAAAGATAGGACTTGATAACAGT
This sequence comes from Ptyas mucosa, assembly GCA_012654045.1. Classification (NCBI taxonomy): domain Eukaryota; kingdom Metazoa; phylum Chordata; class Lepidosauria; order Squamata; family Colubridae; genus Ptyas; species Ptyas mucosa. Next base: position 34,432,688 of record WNWU01000016.1, on the reverse strand, counting down.
TATAGGATCAAGTTATAATATCTAAAGTGTGTGTGAAAACTGAAGAATACCGGTAGTTAAAGTTCTATTTGAACAAAGAAAATGGAAGAGACATTGACTTGGTAATACAGTGATAATATAGAATGAAGACAGATGGTGTACATGAAATGTGAAAGATTTTCTTATCCATGTTAGTAATAAAAACAAGCAATCATTTCACATTACCAATTTGGCCTGGTCTTCAGGATAATAAAAATCTCGTTGCAGTATGATTAACTAAGGCTGAACTTTTACAGGGCAAAGTACATATCACATGGAAATATGTCCCACAGTGACCTGTTGTCACTTTCATAAAAAAAAAAGGCAAAGTTGCTTGGATTTGAAAGTCCTGATGTTATATCTTTTTACACACACACACACACACACAGAGAGAGAGAGAGAGAGAGAGAGAGATACACAAACACTCACAACCCATTTGGTTTGGGAACAGTTTAATTTTAGGGAAATTATTGGCAAAAGTTTATTTCAAAGCATACGGTCTTATCTGGTAAGGTTTAATATCATGGAAGCATTTTGATGGCTGCTCCCAGGATATTTAGTTTACTTCTTCATATTCTTAGTTTATTAAAGAGGAGAATAGATGCTCCCTACCCCCTTTCTTGTTTGGTCCCATTTACAAACCAAAGTGCAGTGAGCTACCCTTAAACAAGCCACTATTATCTCTGAATACTCACCCAATGCTAATCTTCCGTCCAGAACAGATAACCCAGTTCTATTTATTGTTATTTAAAGGAGTGCATTTTCTTTTAAATAACAATAACATACCATTTAGACTGGTGACATGGGCACCCTCACAGCCTAGTCTACTTCACTTCCTTGCCAAGTGTACAATTCTAGGATAGCCTGATGGTGTCCCATCCAAATACCCTATTGAGGGTGCTTATTAACAGTGTCCGTAAAGGCAATATGGTGGATTAAGCCTGGGGACATGGCACTCTCATAGCCTACCATCACTTCATAGCCTGTCACCACTTCCCTGGCACTCTCACAGTCTAGCCAATTTCACTTCATTGCCAAGTGTACAATTCTGGATGCATCGCCTGGTGGTGTCTCATTCAAATGCTCTGTATGGGGATATTAGTTTACACAATGTCCTGTAAAGACAAGGTGGTGGATTAAGACTGGGGACAAGGGCACTCTCACAGCCTGGTCTACTTCACAGTGTTGTTGTAGGAAAGGGCAGGGTATAGCACAAATAAACAAACAAACAAACAAATTCTACCACCATCTAACACCCACGAAAGAGGCCAGAGATGCGTGGTTTTGTGGCTCTTCAATTGTACAGAATTTACAGTTCCAAGTATCCCCTCCCAGCCTTGTTAGGAAAGGAAACTTGGATCAGCATCCCTCCCACCCACCATCCTAGGCTTTTGGGCAGCATTGGCCAAACAGGGGACCCCCAATTTTGCAGGAAAAACTCTCAAGCTGCAGCTTTTTCTCTGCAATTCAGTTCTGCTAGTCCTCAGCATCAGGTAAAGTGCTTCTGAATATGGAAGCTCCATTTAGCAAAGCAGAATAGATGCTTCAGGGGGGAAAATCATAGGGCATAGAAGGATGGAGGGAGTGTTTCCCCCTCCCAATTTTTATTTTCTCAGTTGGAGGGAACAAAAATACCCTCCCTATTTTGGGCATAATTGGCTGCCTTGAATTTTTGCCAATATTAGCACAAGGCAGCAAACCAAAATTAATTTCAGGTTAGATTCCACTGCAGGGAAGGGGAGTCCCTCAACCTCATCTACCCTCCTTTCAGCACTGGCACTGGCACTGGCCTGTTTTCCAATGAGACTGTAGAGATTCACACAACACCAAAAGCCCAGCACCCCCACCTCCAATCTCACATCTGCACAGCCCCTTTACAACCCTTCTCTTACTTCCTCTGGCATGCACCCTGTGCCCCCAAGACAGAGAGTAAAACACAGGTAAAGCAGTTTACCTCTGCTTTCCTTCTCCCAGACAAGCTAGTTTTCTAGTTCTCTGGGAAAACGAAAGCAGAAGTAAACTGGTGATTTACCGCTGGGTGGGCCAGTGAGTGGCAGGTGGCAGAGGGCAGAGGCTGGCAGGGATCGGGGAGGGGCTGAGGGGTCCTTGGCGCCAACTGGATCATCGGTATGGGGGGCAATTGCAGGGGGCACTTGCAGCTGGTGGGGCCATTGCCATAGAAGCACTCTGGACTTCCCCTCTCATAGAAGCACTGCCTGAGATTCGCAGGCTTTGGGCAAAGCAGGAAGAGTGCCTCTGGGCATACCTAGAGTGCTCCCAGGTTTCTAGCACAGCAGAAAGAGAAGAGTTCCTCTGGGCATACACAGAGCACACTCAGTCTTTGGGCAAAGTGGGAAGAAAAGAGTGCCTCTGGGCATGTGCAAAATGCTCTCAGGCTTTGGTCAAAGCTGGAAGAGAAGCATGCTTTTGGGCATGTGCAGAGCACTCTCAGCATTTGGGCAAAGCAGAAAGAGAAGAGTGCCTCTGGGAATGTGCAGAGCACTCCCAGGCTTTGGGCAAAGTGGGGAAAAAAGAGAGCTTCTGGACATATGCAGAATGCTTACAGGTTTCAGGCAATGCTGGAGGAGAAGAGTGCCTCTGGGCCTATGCATAGCACTCCTAAGCTTTGAGCAAAGCAGGAAGAAAAGAGTGCCTTTGGACATGTGCAGAGCACGCTCAGGCTTTGTGCAAAGATGGAACAGAAGAGTGCCTCTGGGCATAAGCAAACTGCTCCCAGGCTTCAGTCAAAGCAGGAAGAGGAGAATGCCTCTGGGCATTCACTGAACGCTCCCAGACTTTGGGCAAAGTGGGAAGAGCCTCTGATTATATGAAGAGTGTTCTCAGGCTTCCCATATTCCTCCCCAGCCTCCTCACTGTCCGACTCTGCTGCCAGCTCTGCAGGCTGCTGGCGGACCACAACACCCACAAAGTGGGAAGAGAAGTGTATCTGGGCATGTGCAGAGCCCTTCCAGGCTTAAGACACAGCTGAAATAGAAGAGTTCATCTGGGAATATGCAGAGCACTCCCAGGCTTTGGGCAAAGCAGGAAGAAAAGAGTGCCTCTGGGCATATGCAGAACACTCCTGCATATGCATCAGGAAAAGCAGGAACAGGAGACTGCCTTTGTGCACATTCCCAGAGGCACTCTTCTCTTCCCGCTTTGCCCGAAGCCTGGGACCGTTCTGCATATACACAGACAAACTCTACGTCGTCTGGGTATATGTATCTCCAGAGGCACTCTTCCTCCCTTTGTAAAAAGTCTGAGAGCGCTCTGCACATGCCCAGAGGCATTCTTCTCTTCCTGCGTTGCCTGAAGCCTCAAAGCAGTCTACATATGCCCAGAGGCACTTTTCTCTTCCCACTTTCCTGCAAATTTGGGGGAGGGGGCTGTTTGGCCAATGCTGCCCAGAAGCCTGTGATGGTGGGTGGAGGGGATTGCTGATCTCCTTTCTTCTCAAGCCTGGGAGGGGATGCTGGGAATTTTAAGTTCGGTATAATTGAAGGTCCACAAAACCACGTACCTCTGGCCTCTTTTGTAGGTGGTAGGTAGTGGTCGGATTTTTAAAATTTATTTATTAAGATGAGTTCTATCCTTCCCTTTCCTACAACTGAGTGGTAAACTGGGCTGTGAGAGTACCTATGTCCCCAGTCTTAATGCACCATATTGCATTTAGAGGACATGGTGAATAAGTACCCGCAGAGTACTTGGATGGGAGACCACCGTCCGATTCCAAAATTGTACACTTGACAGGGAAGTGAGGTAGATCAGGCTGTGAGAGCATCCTCAGTCTCAATCCACCATACTGCCTTCACAGGCACTGTTAACAAGCACCCCCAGATAGAGGACTTGGATGGGAGACCACCAGCCGTTCCCAGAATTTAGGCTTGACAAGGAAGTCTTCTTGAGCTCTTGGCAGGGTAATATCTATGATTTGCTATTTCCCAACAGCAGGCAGGGCCTCACCATTGAGGTCTCCCATCTGTAAAATGGGTTAATACTTCTTCAATGTAGGACTTTCCAGGAAAGTGCGAATTCTAGCAGGATTTTCTTTGTCACAGGAGCGGAAGGGGGATGCCACGTCCTGTCCCTGCCCATTTCCCAGGCTTGGCAGGTGAGAATGCCACCTGGGTATTCATCAAGATTGTAATAATTTGTACGGAATTGCTCCATGCAAATGGACTGTTACTGTGATTGAAAGGACAATGCACTCCTTTAAATAACAATAGTTTTACCCAGGGGTTCCCAAACTTGGCAGCTTTAAGACTTGTGGACTTCGACTCCCAGAATTCTCCAGCCAGCTATGCTATGCTGGCTGGAGAATTC
>WNWU01000016.1:34414975-34427947 GCA_012654045.1 Ptyas mucosa | reverse complement strand
GAATTCTCCAGCCAGCATAGCATAGCTGGCTGGAGAATTCTGGGAGTCGAAGTCCACAAGTCTTAAAGCTGCCAAGTTTGGGAACCCCTGGTTTTACCTGTTCTGGAAGGAAGAAAGATGATTTCTGACTGCCTTAAATTTGGTCATATCCCAATCTTTCTCTTTCTCTTTTCTCTTTTATTAGATTTATATACCGCCCTTCTCCCCGAGGGGACTCAGGGCGGTGAACAGGCAAAGATAAAAAACATAGATACAAAATTTAAAAAACCAATTAAAACCGAATTAAATAATTGCCCCAACAATTCAAAACCTGTTTTTAAAAAAATTTGGATTATAAAATTAAAATTTAAAATTTTCTTACAAAAAGGGGAGAGATTATGCCAGGCCCACCTGATGGAACAAGAAAGTTTTTAACTCACGGCGGAAAGCACGAAGATCCGGGATCCGCCGAATCTCTGGGGGGAGGTCGTTCCAGATAGTGGGTGCCCCCACAGAAAAGGCTCTCCCCCTGGGGGCCGCCAGTCGACATTGTTTAGCCAACGGCACCTAGAGGAGCCCCTCTCTGTGGGAGCGTACCGGTCGGTGAGAGGCTATTGGAGGTAGTAGGCGGTCCCGTAAGTACCCGGTTCCTAAGCCATGGAGTGCTTTAAAGGTGGTAACCAACACCTTGAAGCGCACCCGGAAGACCACCGGGAGCCAGTGCAGCTCGCGCAAGAGCCACGTCGCTCCCATCACCACCCGCGCGGCCACACTCTGCGCCAGTTGGAGCCTCTGGGTGCTCCTCAAGGGGAGCCCCATGTAGAGAGCATTACAGTAGTCCAGGCGGGAGGTAACAAGGGCATGAGTGACCGTGAGTAAGGAGTCCCGATCCAGAAAGGGGCGCAACTGGCGAATCAGGCGAACCTGATGAAAAATCCTCCCGGTCACGGGCATCAGATGCTCTTCTAAGGACAGGCGTGAATCCAGGAGGACGCCCAAATTGCGCGCCCTCTCTGTGGGGGCCAATGATTCGCTTCCAATAGTCAGCGATGGTACCAGCTAACTATATCGGGACGTCGGAAACCGCAGCCACTCGGTCTTGGATGGATTGAGTCTGAGCCTGTTCTTCCCCATCCAGATCCGCACGGCCTCCAGGCACCGGGACATCACTTCAAGGGCATCGTTGGGGTGGTCTGGGGTGGAGATGTACAGCTGGGTGTCGTCAGCATACTGATGATATCTCACCCCAAAACCACAGATGATCTCACCCAGCGGCTTCACATAAATGTTGAACAGGAGGGGCGAGAGAACCGATCCCTGTGGCACCCCACATATAAGGGGCCTAGGAGTTGATCTCTGCCCCCCTGCCAACACCGACTGCGACCGGTTGGAGAGAAAGGAGAACCACCGTAACACAGTGCCTCCCACCCCCAACTCTGCCAGCTGGTGCAGCATGATACCATGGTCGATGGTATCAAAAGCCACTGAGAGGTCTAACAGGACCAGGACAGAGGAGCACCCCCTATCCCGAGCCCTCCAGAGATCATCAACCAACGCGACCAATGCCATTTCCGTGCTGTACCCGGGTCTGAAGCCCGACTGGAATGGATCTAGATACGTCGTTTCCTCCAGGTGCTGGGAGAACTGTTGCGCAACCACACTCTCAAGAACCTTCGCCAGAAAGCGAAGGTTGGAGACCGGACGATAATTTACCAACATTGCCGGGTCCAGGGTAGGCTTCTTGAGGAGAGGCCTCACCACCACCTCTTTCAAGGCAGTGGGAAAGTCACCCTCACCCAACGAAGTATTTATAATCCCCTGGAGCCAGCCTCGCGACACCTCCCGGGAAGCCAGTACTAACCAGGAGGGACACGGGTCCAATAAACAAGTGGTCGTGTTCAGTCTACCCAGAATCCTGTCCACGTCCTCAAGGGTCACAGGATCAAACTCAATCCAGATAACAGTCTCAAGACCTGCCCCGTTCCCTCCCTCTGGAACCACCCAGTCGGAGTCCAGATCTTCCCGAATCTGAGTAATTTTATCATACAGATACTGAACAAAATCCTCAGCTCTCCCCTCCAAGGGGTCCTCCCGCGCTTCCTGATGGAGCAGGGAGCGGGTCACCCTGAAGAGGGCGGCTGGGCGGTTATCTGATGATGCAATAAGAGCAGCAAAATAGTCACATTTTGCTGCTTTTATCGCCACTAAGTAAGTCCTAATATGGGCTCTCACTAGTGCCCGGTCAGATTCAGAGTGACTAGCCCTCCAACTATTCTCTAGGCGTCTTTTCCGGCGCTTCAACTCTCTCAGCTCCTCGGAAAACCAAGGGGCCAGTTGAGATCGGCGCCGGGTCAGAGGCCGCAAAGGCACGACCCGATCGAGAGCTCCGGCGGCCGCCCTATCCCAGGCGGCCACTAGGTCTCCAGTCGAGGCGTGTGCCAGCACCTCAGGAACTGGCCCAAGCTCCATCTGGAACCTATCAGGTTCCATCAGGCGCCTGGGGCGGAACCATCTTACCGGCTCCGCCTCCCAATGTTCCATAAATGACATTTAATCCATTAGCATAATTTGTATGTATTAAATCTAATGAAAGTCACTCTAAAACAGTCAGTGAACACTAACTTATAGTATCACTATATAGCATGAGAAAAAATAAGTACACCCATGTAAAGCTTCTTTCTTTTTTGACATAGGTAGACATATCAATAGTTTATCTTAATTCAGGCAATATATAAAGGTGATGCAAATAACAAAACTATTAAAAAAAGACTTTTCAGTCATGTATGCAACAAAAAAACTAACAGATATGCCATTTTCTGTGTGGAGAAAGTAATTACAACCCTGGCTGGAATATCTGCTATTAGCTCTTTTGGCTGCATGCCCCTCCAGTGCTCTGCAATCCCTGTCACCTCCACGCACACAAGCCTTGCCACCTCCCCAGCACCTCTGAGATGTCTGCCAGCCGCACGCCATTCCCCCCAATGTCCCTGCAATCCCTGCCACCCTCCCCCACACCTACAAGATTTCTGCCATCCGCCTGCCATACCCCCCCCCCCACGTCCCTGCAATCCCTGCTGCCCATCACCCCCCCAATAGTGCAGCTATTTGTCCTATGGATGAATCGCTGGGATACAAATGTGCCTCAGGGAATCAGCCAGGATGATGGGCTGGGTGTGGAGGGCCAGGAAGCCATTGACAGTGGAGAATCACCGGCAGAGGGTCAGCAGATGAGGAAAGCTTGTGGTGGGTTGGCTGTGGTGGGTGTCCAGGAGTGAATTAGCCACAGACAAGTGTCAGCGCCTAATTGTCTCAGACTCCACTGAAAATTCCCTTCTTCTGGGTCCCGCCAGATGTACCTTCTTAGGGGACAGGATCCACAGCTTTAAAAGTTTGGAGGGCATGGAAAAAAACCAAACTGTTATTTGAAACCCAAGGCACCACATAAAATTAAATCTTTAGTGTGTCTTTTAGTATCTCTCATCTTAGTGTTTCAATGTGCTATAGAATTACACTGATAATCGACCCAAATCACACACATATTATGGAAGGTATTATGAGAGGTTTTATTTTGTTCAGTCAGGAGAAGCATACTCTGGATCATGTCTGCTAAGGGCCATCAGCTGGTGGGCCCGTGGAAGAGAGCCTTTTCTGCTGTGACATTTCTCTGGAATATCATCCCTCTGGAATTTAGATTGGTCTTTCTTGGTTGGCTTTCTATAAAGGCTTGAAGATTTGGTTCTGTACTTGAGATGCCAAGTACCTAGAAAAGCCCATTTCTTGGTTTTGTTGAGTTGCTGAATGTGTTTTTGTAATTTTTCTGAGCTGCTATGTGTTTGTTATATATATATTTCTTTTTGTATATGTGTTTATCATTTTTAATATTGTTAACTATCCAGAGTCATATATTTGAGATAGGCAGCCATATAAATTTAATGAATAAATACACAAAGGATCATACCTGTTAGGTAGACCATCAGAGTGATAATCAGCCCAGTCCATCTCTGAAGTTTGTCCATTGAGCAAGCAGTTTCCTTGAATCTGAAAAATGACAGCCATATAAAATTGTATATTATAAATTATATTTTAGTAACCACTTGAAGCCGATACACCTTTTTTTAAAAAGCAATGACCTTTCCAACATTCTGAACAAGAAATTTATGTCCTTATAAGAACATCCATCCGGGGATTGGCTAATCCACCGGCGGGACTTTTGAATTGCTGTCATTGGACAGCTGGTCTGCCGGAGTGCTATAAAAGAGCTCCGGCAGCACAGCCGTTCGTCTTGTTCTCGAGCGGAAAATAAAGTGCTGAATGGACCACGCTGGTCGTGTCTTCATTTCCTGCGCCTGATCTAACACTGGCGACGAAGGACGAGCAAAGAACCACCACACGGGAAACCTCGGACACCAGAGCTGAAAGTCACTGAGCTGATCACTACTATGGCAACCTCACAAGCTGCTATGGCTTCGGTCGCCAACTTCGACCCCAGGATGGAGAAGTGGACGTCCTACGTGGTCCGGTTTCGCCAGTTCCTGTGAGGGAACAACTACCAGGACCTCACAGATGACCGCAAGAGAGCTCTTTTCCTGGCGCACTGCAGACCCAAAGTCCTAGAGATGGCCATCGACCTTGTGTCACCAAGGAACATCGAGGAGATGTCATGGGCTGATCTGCAAGAGGTGCTGAAAGAGCACTATGCGCCCACAGAGACGCCCATCACCAATAGGTTCACCTTCCAGCAAAGAAGCCAGCGGGAAGGTGAGCCCATCAAAGATTTCGTTGCGGCCCTTCGCCAACTCGCATCCAACTGTGAGTTCGATAACGTAGAGAATGCCATAAGGGACCACATCGTCTTCGGCATGAGGGACATATCACTACAAAGAAAGTTCCTCAGCCGAAAGAAGATTCTGCTTAAAGTCGTCGTCCAGGAGGCGCTAGCGGCAGAGATTTCCGAAAAAGCAGCAGCCACGATGAGCAAGGCGAAAGGGGTTCACAAAATCCAACGGAACCCCAAAAGCTCATCAGAAGAGTCATCTACAGGATCCTGCTCCGACGACGAAATGGCCGTCCACAAGGTCTCCAGACAACCCCAGCGCGAGAACACCCAAAATGGCGACGGTGGGGAACGCTGTGCCAGCTGCAAAGGAGACCATGCCAGGGCCAAGTGTCGCTGGAGAGATGCAACCTGCAGATGCTGCAGCAAGAGGGGCCACATCGCAGAAGCCTGCAGAGCCAAGGACCCAGCTCCAGAGCCGTTTCCCCACCGACAGCGCGAGAAATGGCAAGACAACCAAAGGTCATCCAGATGGTCCTCAAACCATCCCCGACGACATGAGAGTGGCTATGCAAGGAGCGGAGCCGGTCACCAGACCTCCAGCATCCACACCCTCGACGACAGAACAGAGAAGTTCCATGCAACCGTCTACGTGGAAGGGATACCCTGCTCCATGGAGGTAGATTCGGGATCGAACTACTCCATAATGGACTAGCATCAACTGAAGCGTCTGAAACCCGGCGTCAGTAAGAAAGACCTGAAACCCCTGAGAGTGAGATTCGTCGATTTCGGAGGAAACCCTGTTGGAATCCTGGGAAGAACCTCACTCCGTGTCGCCTACCACAACTTGCATGGCGACCTGCCCGTCACCATCGTCGAGCACAGCTGCCCGAGCCTGCTGGGGATTGAGTGGTTCAAACCATTGGGGCTATCGATCAGAGGGATTCACCAAATTCAGGAAGACGAACTCAACAAACTCATCGAAGAGTTCAAGGAAGTCTTCGATGGTAAGCTGGGGAAATTTGTGGGAAAACCCATTTCATTTAACTTAGATAAGGCAATTACACCCATTAGGCTTAAGCCCCGCAGAGTTCCATTCGCCTTGCGGCCAAAGGTCGATGCCCAGTTAGATAAGCTAATAGCCCAAGGTGTTCTGGAACCGATCGATCATGCTGCATGGGAAACCCCCATTGTGACCCCAATGAAGCATGATGGGTCTGTGCGCATCTGCGCTGACTATAAATGTTCGATCAATAAGGTGTTACAGCAGAGTGCATATCCGGTTCCAGTGGTACAACATCTGCTGCACTCACTTGGAAGCGGATCAATATTTGCAAAATTGGACCTGGCCCAAGCTTACCAGCAATTGCCAGTGGATGAAAAAACTGCGGAGGCACAAACAATTGTCACCCATAAAGGGGCCTTTAGATGCACCCGTCTCCAATTTGGAGTCAGCGCAGCCCCAGGTATCTTCCAATCAATAATGGAACGCCTTCTCCAAGGCATTCCTGGGGTGGTGCCATACTTCAATGATGTCTTAATCTCCGGCCACTCTAAAACCCAATTACTTGAGCGCCTGAGGCTAGTTCTACAGCGATTCAAGGAAAAGGGTTTAAGAGTCAGGAGAGATAAGTGCATCATTGGGGTCCAGGAAATCAAGTTCCTGGGTTATCTCATTGATAAGAATGGCATCCACCCCACCAAATCTAAGGTGAGGGCAATACATGAAGCTCCAGCCCCAAAAATAAGATGGAGCTTCAGGCGTTTCTAGGACTACTGAATTTTTAGTGTCAATGTACAATTTCAAATTTTTTTGAAACAGAAAGCCACCGTTGCTGAACCGCTCCATCGACTGCTGGGAAAGGCGGTTCCTTGGAGATGGGGGGAGGAAGAAGAATCAGCCTTCAAGCTAATAAAAGGGCTGCTTTCGTCAAAGAGTGTCCTCATACAATATCATGAGACACTACCCCTGCTGCTGACCTGCGACGCATCTCCCTATGGCATCGGAGCAGTCCTCAGTCACCAGTTTCAGAGATGGCTCAGAAGCACCCATCGCTTATTTCTCCAAAACAATGTCCAGCGCAGAGAGGAATTACAGTCAGCTGGACAAGGAAGCCTTGGCCATCGTCGCTGGCATCAAGCGCTTCCACGAGTACTTGTATGGAAGAAGCTTCACCATCATAACCGACCACAAGCCACTGTTGGGACTATTGGCAGGGGACAAACCCACACCAGCTTACATGTCACCCAGGATGACACGCTGGGCAATTTTCCTGGCCGGGTACTCCTACACATTGATCCACAAACCCGGCACTAACATCAGCAATGCAGATGCCCTGAGCAGATGCCCGACCAAAGACCTAGTAGAGGACCCAGCCCCCACACTTGGACTATATCACATCGATGATGACGGGGGATGTCCTGTCACATCCGCAGACGTGGCCACACAGACCCAAAAGGACCGAACCTTGAAACAGGTACTGTCATGGGTTCTGCGTGGGTGGCCATCGGGGAGGCTGGCAGAAGAATTCAACCCATTCATCAGGAAGCAGCAAGAGCTATCATCCATGAAAGGCTGCCTGCTCTGGGGGGACAGAGTAGTGATTCCCCACACGCTGCAACAAAAAACACTGAAAACCCTGCACAACGGGCACCCTGGCATCGTGCGCATGAAGGGACTGGCACGGAGTTACGTCTGGTGGCCATCCCTGGACAAAGACATCGAAGAATGGGTCTCCAGATGTGACCCATGCCAGGAAGTACGCCCCGCCCCGCTGCAAGCCCCAACAGCCGAGTGGGAGACGCCAAGCAATCCATGGGCGAGGGTACACATTGACTTTGCGGGCCCGATGCAGGGAAAGTACCTCCTGATAGTGGTAGACGCGTTCTCAAAGTGGCTCGAGGTCATCCCCATGGCATCTACCACCTCTGAAGCCACAATCAGGGCACTCCGGCGCCTATTCGCAACACACGGGCTGCCGGATGTGCTAGTTTCTGACAATGGGCCACAGCTGACCTCAAAGCCCATAGAAGAGTTCCTGGCTGGACTGGGCATCCGCCATGCCCTCTCCGACCCCTACAGACCGGCGGGAAACGGGCAAGCCGAACGAATGGTGAGACTCACCAAGGAGGCACTCACCAAGATGGGACCGGGTGACTGGCAAGAGAAAATAGATAACTTCCTCCTGACCCAGCACATCACGCCGCATGCCACCACCTGAAAGAGCCCGGCCGAACTCTTGATGGGCAGAAGGTTGAGGTCACCCTTGGACCGGTTGCACGCCCAGTACAACCCGGACATGACAGCAACAGCCAGCCGCCCAATTCGTGCCTTCGCCGCGGGAGATCTGGTTTTTGCTCTCAATTTCAATGGACTTCTGAAATGGTTGAAAGGGAAGATTGAGAGCATAACCAGCCCAAAGTCCTACCGAGTGGAGCTGGAAGACGGACTGGTCTGTAGACGTCACATCAACCAGCTCAGGAAGAGGTGGGGAGAGGCAGAGCAACACCAGCTAGATGAGGTAGTCCTGCAACACCCCAACGAGGTAGGACTACACCACCCCGGTGAGGCAGTCCTGCACCCCCCTGGCGAGGTAGGCCTACCCCTCTGCAGAGAGATGAGCCATCAGCACCACATGACGGTAGACCGGGACCCTGGTTTCGAGGGGAGCCACCACCGTCCCAGCGAGGGGGTCCAACACCACCCCGGCAGGGGAGACCTCCACCCCTTCACACAAGTAGACCGGGGACACCTCAGTAAGGGAGGCCTACAACACTCCGCCGAGGCCGTTCCGCGTCAACCCAGCACAGACAACCAACTCCAGTCGAGCGAGGTAGACCGGGACCTGCACAACGAGGAGGGCAAACATCAACCCGACAAGGTCGGCCCGCGACCCACCAGTGAGGGAGACCAAGATTGCCCCAACAAGGTACGCCAACACCATGACAAGCAACCCCCTGCACGATAACCCGACGAGGTCGGCCTGCACCACCCCTGCAAGGTCGACCAACACCAGACCGAGAGGGTAGGCGGACGATACCCCGGCGGGGTAAACCTCCGACCCAGACAACAAAAACATGCACACAAGCCACAAAAAGAGACAATAAAACCGAGAGACTTACCGGTCAGCAGTTGTCAATCACCAGATGACAGCAGTGTCCAGCAGCAAGACCCCGAGTTTCCAGGCCAGGGAGAAGTCCAGCAACACCAGCAAAGTAATTCCAGAAATGGGGCCAGAGGTGATGGGACAGGGGCCGCACACTCGACGGCCGAGACAAACTCCAACAGCGAGACCGGAGGTGCAAAGACTGGACCAGCACTCTCGACGGCCGGACTCCGGACAGCCCCAGGACAAGAGCCAGAGGGAGCAGGGGCTACACACGCATGGGTAGGCGGCGAGACACAAAATGAACTGCGCAGGTCGAGTAGAACTTCCAGACGCCCCGCCTATCTGCGCGATTACGTGTCATTGATTGACATTGAACCATGATGGACAGTCTAGGATCTAGGAGGGGAGGAGTGTTATGTCCTTATAAGGACATCCGGCCGGGGATTAGCTAATCCACCGGCGGGACTTTTGAATTGCTGTCATTGGACGGCTGGTCTGCCGGAGCACTATAAAAGAGCTCCGGCAGCACAGCCGTTCGTCTTGTTCTCGAGTGGAAAATAAAGTGCTGAATGGACCACGCTGGTCGCGTCTTCATTTCCTGCGCCTGATCTAACAAAATTGGTGCATGTAAACAGAAAAACAGTAAGCTTTAAAATATTTACAGAATCCACAACGATATGAAAAACAGTGTCTCCACTAAATAATTTGCAGTCAAACAGAAACTAAGTTAATCAACTAAAATTAACAAACTTCCTCAACCTCCAAATAAGTTGCCCAGACCTAATCTACATATCAAAGGATAGGGTTTACAAACATAAAGTTAATTATGTCTCCCAGCAGAACTGCATGTTCACAAGAATACATATTTACACACACACACATCAAATGTCAGCCTAGAATTAGCATGCAGACACTTTCACACCACAGACAAGCTCCCTTTATAAAACGCTGTTGCTGTACTCCATTTCTCTGCAGCTGCCCCTAAAAGCTTTTAGAAAAAAATGTTTTTTTTTCTTTCCTCACAGCTGTTTGGATCTCATTTTTATTTATTCTTGCACAGTCTTGGCCCCAAATTATTCTTCTGACAAGTTGCATGCCTGGTCCTGTGCAAGATCAGTCCAAATGCCACAGAACTTCAGTTCTCTCAGTGGCCCTCTACATTCACAAAAAAAAAATTATAAATAGGACAGAAACTCATTCACATTCCCACATGATAAAGAACAGTCTGTTCAGGAGGATCAACCTATAATGTCTTTGATATCATTGAGAAACTAGAGAATCTGGGTTTTTCCAGAGGTTACATATGTTTAGCCTAATTGATAATTAGCATTATACAAGTCATAATAAAAATGACACTTTTTATTGTTGAAAATAGATGTTATTCAGGATCTGAGTTTTTTAAAGTCTTAAATTGCAAAAAAGATTTTAAAAGATTGCCATAATAGTACAAGAAGCCGACAACGTAATCTATTATATACCTGTTTATCATTAGCAATATCAGAAATATTGGTCACCTAAATGCTGTTTAGGGCTGTAGTAGTAAGTAACTATTACAACCTGAAAATTGGATTCAGATTATTAGTATTTTTGACAAACTCTGACAGAGGTGATTAGTGAAACACTGAGTATGGTGATTGGAGGATCTTCCAAAATCTGCAAAGACTATTTCGATAACTGTTGGCAACCAGTAATTGTGTACAGGTAAAACACAACTTGCAGGTGAGAGATGAAGTATTCTGGTCCTACTCCATATCTGTAACCCTATACAGTATTGTGTATAGAATTGCTATTTTCTTTGTCCCATTCCCAGCATATTAGAGAACTCTAATATAGGCTAGTAAAATAATCCTAGAACAAATATTCTAAATGATTTTGTTTATAGAATTAGGAGGCAAGTCAACCAGGGGTGGGTTCTACTTACCTTTACTACCGGTTTGCAACGGGAGAAGCTTCTGCACATGTACAGATCATCAGTGATGGCGTTGGGGCGGGTGGGCAGAGCCTCCTGCCACCATTACTGCTGGTTCGGAAGAACCGGACTGAATTGGGTGCAAACCACCACTGAAGTCAACTCTACTGAACACTTAAAATATTTTCTTTGAGCAAATATGCATAACATTGAAGAACAGGGATCTCCAACTACAGCAACTTTAAGACTTGAGGACTTCAACTCCCAGAATTCAGAACTCAGCATGGTTGGCTGAGGGATTCTGGGAGTTGAAGTCCACAAGTCTTAAATTTGCCAAGTTTGGAGGCCCCTGTAGCATGCAGATGGCTTGCAAAACAAAATCTATCAATCCAACTAGACCTCTTACTTTTTGTAATTTTGATTTTGTAATTTCTATAGCTTAAGCATATAATTCGTGAGTGTAGATTCCCCTGCCAGGAAATATAATTTGAGGCCCTTAACTATATCGATACAAAGAATTACCTTACCTTTTTAGTTGAAGATCATGGTTTAGAAAAGTGTGACTGTCTCTGTAGGAAAAAAAATATGATGTTTGAAATCTTTTCCGTACAAATAGCTGCTCCAACAGACACACAATCAGATATTCTAAACATCTCTCAGTCCCTCTTCATAGTTTAACAGGAAGATCGTAATAAAATATTTCAGCTTCTGGTTCCTGATTGTGTTCTGTATGATTGCTGCAGTCACCTCATTAGATAAGGCCTGGATCTACAACCAATGTGTGTCGCTTGGTTTTTAATAATTAACAAGTATTGCAAAAGCATGAGGTAAAATGCAACAATGAAAATATTTTTAATGAAATCTCTTCAACAGTTAAAGCAACAGAGACACCTGCTGTCAAAACTATGTAATATTCTGCTCCTTTTAGTAAGTAGAAAACAGAAACAAATAGTCTAGCATTGTCTCGATTACCATAAAATGTACAGCATTTCTTTTATAGTATTTCTACATGAAAACATGTGCCTACTGTTAAATTGTTTTCTACTCTAGAGAATAGAAGAATTGTTGGTAGGAACAAAAATGAAGTAATTTTAATGGAAAACTAAACTAGCTTTCATTAGTTTTGCTTTCCACAGTTTGAGAACCCTTCTGTGTTATGTGATGCAAACAAGCAATAATATAGTATAGGTCTAAATTTGTATTTCTGCATCCAGGGCTCCAAGATTTGAGTTTCTAAAATCCAGATACCACCAGGTGGCAAGTACAAGTTTCATTTTTCAATATTCCTTTTTGCATCTGGTTGTTCCCATTGTCATCAGTTTTGTAGCATAAATTTAGGAGCTATAATATATTTAAAACATTTGCCATCAAATTATTCTAGTTCAGGTTTGTTTGTTTTTTTGCTTCATATTCCTAAGATTTAGGAACATTCATACATTCTTCTCAAGCCCCTATAGCTTTATGCCAGTTTCATTGTTTATGTCAGCAGTAAAGCCAAAAACTGGTAGATGGGTAGTCCTTGAGTTACAGCAGTGCTTCTCAAATAGTGGGGCGCGCCCCCCAGGGGTGGATGCAAGGCTCCGTAAAAGGGGGCACGTTTGACCTCGGCATCTGATTGGCTGTCCAAAACCCTTGTGACACGAGCCTGTCGGAGCCATCTTTAATGTGAGACGTCCGTCCACACTTACTTTGTTGCCCGACGGATGTGCGCCCAATTGATGCTCAAATGACTGACAATGACCTTCTCCTGTGAAACATAACGCTGCCCCAATTAATCAAACTTGCTAAAGAAATCGGGCTACCGCTGCTGACATTTGCATCGATAGTGAGCATTAAGCCAGTACATGTGACTGCGCATGCTCCTCCCTTTCAAGGAGAACAGACCTTTTTCTAATAATGATACTATTTACAGTCGCGCGGGGGGCGCGAAAAATGTTTTCTTCTTCCTAGGGGGGCATGACAGAAAATAATTGAGAAGCACTGAGTTACAGCCACAACTGAGGCCAAAATTTTTGGTGCTAAGCGAGCCAGTAAAAAAAAACAAAACAAAACAGAATAACAGAGTTGGAAGAGACCTTGAAGGCCTTCTAATCCAACCTCCTGCTTAGGCAGGAAATCCTACACCACTTCAGACAAATGGTTATCCAGCATCTTCTTAAAAATTTCCAGTGTTGGAGCATTCACAACTTCTGCAGGCAAGT
>WNWU01000016.1:34386435-34414965 GCA_012654045.1 Ptyas mucosa | reverse complement strand
AGACATACCCAGTTCCTGCAACTGTTCTTCATATGTTTTAGCCTCCAGTCCCCTAATCATCTTTGTTGCTCTTCTCTGCACTAGTGTCCACATATTTTTTACATTCTGGCGACCAAAAATTGGATGCAGTATTCCAAGTGTGGCCTTACCAAGGCATTATAAAGTGGCATTAACACTTGACATGATCTTGATTCTATCCCTGTTTATGCAGCCTAGAACTGTGTTGGCTTTTTTGGCAACTGCTGCACATTGCTGACTTATATTTAAATGGCTGTCCACTAGGACTCCAAGATCCCTCTCACAGTTACTACTATTGAGCAAGGTACCACATACTTGCTAAAGAAATCGGGCTACCGCTGCTGACCTACTGCGCATGCTCCAAGATGGTGGTGCTTGCCTGAATCGCGGCTTGAGGATGGGGTCCTTTTACCCCCGTAGATCTTCTAGAGGGTCGTTTTGACATCTTCTGCCCTGTGGCCCGGCTAGGGGAGCTCTCAGCCAGTCGGCTGGGAGGGGTTTCGCCCCCCAGGACATCGCGGTGCGGCTGGGAGAAGAGCGTGACGGTGGCGGTTTCGGCGGCGTCGGCGAGATTCCGGAGGGTGGATCCCACCACCCGCATCAGCTGGGCGTCGGCGGCGTTCCGAGCCGGAGGCTCTCTGAAGCTGGAGCGGTGGCAGCCTATGGATCTGCTGGGGCCATTGCTGCTCGGCGTTTCCCCCCTTAGGCTCTGGGGGTTTCTTCTGGATGCTGTGGGGATTGCTGGATTCCCTTGTGAGACCTGGGGCGCTGCCAGAACTTTTCGGTTCAGGCAACGGTAGCAGCAATGGGAAACGGCGATTCTTGGCTGCAACTGCTACAGCCGAAATGGTGGCCGGCCGGTGATGGTGGGGAGGGGAACGCCTGCTCCTAGTTTTGTTAGCCTGGCTGCTGTGGACGATGGGATCGCTGAGACAAGAAGAAAACGTGGCAGACATACATTCATGGTCCGGATTGACTAGGACCTATAGGAGGGCTACCCAGGGGATGGGACAGCCCCCCGTAAATCTTGGGAGGTCTCCATTGTGATTATGGAGGCTGGGGCTGGGAGTTTTTTTTTTCTCCCCCCTATTTTCTATCATTCCCCTTTGGGACTTTGTCCATCCCGGAACAGCTGCCACCTACCGACTCTCTGACATTAGACTATGGCTTATTTCCATCTGAGCCTTTTGACTCGCTGATACCTAAACCATGGCTTGTTTCCATCTTAGCTCCCCCCTAGTTGTTGGGGAACTGTCACTTATGTGGGGTTGCTATGGGAGCCAGTGTATTTTTCCATCTCACTACCAGAGGGGACTGACCATCAGACCAACCACCGTGAGAGGGCGGTTTTGGACTTTAATCCCCTTGGATTGTGCTCGATAGCCAGCACTGGTTTATTACTGCCTTTCACCAGTAGAGGGGACTGATCATCTGACCATCTGACCAACCACTGTGAGAGGGCGGTTGGATTGTATCCCCCTTGAACTATGTCGACTTGGCTAGAGACCCTGCCCACTGTTGTGAGGGGACAGTCGTCTGGGACTCGGATTGTGGATGCCCCCATCTTATTTGCGTTCCCCTGGACCTTTTTATTTTTTATGTAGACCCGGGGATGTGGTCACCTATCCTCTTGAAGCAACATGTACTCGGCAGCTGAACTTCTTGGCCTGCGAGATTCCCCCCTCTCGCAGGATTGGCCTCCTATTTTATCAAGGGCCTACCTCGATGACGGGTTTTGGAACCCCGAGAGGTGGCATGCGGCCAAGAGGGGGCTAAGGGGTTTTTTTAAATTGTCATTAACTAAATTAACTAAATTTTTAAGGGGTTCTGGGGAGGGGGAGGGGAGGGAGGGGGAGGGGCAGGCCTGGTAAGGAATCATGGCATGGGAGGAGGGGATCCTGGGGTTGAGAGGGGAGCTAGAGGTTGTCTGGATAGTACCTGGAACATCACTACCGTGAGTGGGAGGGGTAGATATGGCGGGAGTAGGGGGCCATATCGAGTTAGGGGAGTGCACACCCGCTGTTTACGAGCGGTGGCGCGCTCCGGCCCCCAAGACTCCACCCGTTCCCCAGGTTGCACAGACCCTCAGGGCCCGATCCTTCGGCTGATGTTATGCAATGCCAGGTCCGTAGTAAATAAAGCCCCCCTCATTTGTGATCTTATTTGTGAGGGGGGAGCGGACCTGGCAGGTATTACGGAGACCTGGTTGGGCCAGGAGGGGGGGGGTTCCCCTCATTGAAATGTGCCCACCAGGTTTCCTTGCATTCCATCGGCCAAGGTCACAGGGCAGGGGCGGGGGAGGAGCGGTTGTTATTAAAGAAGGT
Source organism: Ptyas mucosa (assembly GCA_012654045.1). Lineage (NCBI taxonomy): Eukaryota > Metazoa > Chordata > Lepidosauria > Squamata > Colubridae > Ptyas > Ptyas mucosa. The sequence goes on along the minus strand of WNWU01000016.1, from coordinate 34,412,623 downwards.
CTGAGACCGAGGGAGGCCACAGTTCCTCAGACGGCCGGTTGTGAGTCCCTCCTTGTGAAGTGGGGTCATGGGGTTCAGATGGGTTTTCTGGTCACGTACCTGGCTCCCTGCCACGTGGCAGCAGCCCTGCCCGAGCTCCTCGACGTTATCGCCGCGGTGGCAGTTGAAACCCCTAGACTTATGGTCATGGGGGATTTCAACCTCCCATCTGTGGGTGAGACGTCGGAGGTGGCTCGGGAGTTCATGGCTTCCATGACAGCTATGGACCTGACCCAGTTAATTCATGGCCCTACCCACATGGGGGGAAACACACTGGATCTGATTTTTGTCTCTGGACAGTGGTTGAGTGATCTTGAGATAGGGGACTTAGTCATTGAGCCCTTGTCATGGTCAGATCACTCTCTCCTTCGTCTTGACTTTCAAACCACTGCACCCCGCCGCAGGGAGGCGGAGCCTGTTAGTTGGTTCCACCCCAGGCGCCTGATGGAACCTGATAGGTTCCAGATGGAGCTTGGGCCATTTCCTGAGGCTCTGGCACATGCCTCGACCGGAGATCTAGTGGCCGCCTGGGATAGGGCGGCTGCGGGTGCTCTGGATCGGGTCGTGCCTTTGCGGCCTCTGACCCGGCGCCGATCTCAATTGGCTACTTGGTTTTCCGAGGAGTTGAGGGAGTTGAAGCGCCAGAAAAGACGCCTAGAGAGTAGTTGGAGAGCCAGTCGTTCTGAATCTGACCGGACACTAGTGAGATCCCATATTAGGAATTACTTAGTGGCGATAAAAGCAGCTAAATGCAACTATTTTGCTGCTCTTATTGCGTCATCAGATAATCGCCCAGCCGCCCTCTTCAGGGTGACCCGCTCCCTACTTCATCAGGAAGCGCGGGAGGACCCCTTGGAGGGTAGAGCTGAGGATTTTGTTCAGTATCTGCATGACAAAATCACTCAGATTCGGGAAGACTTGGACTCCGACTGGGTAGTCCCGGGGAGAGGGACAGGGGCAGGTCTTGTGAGTGTTATCTGGACTGAGTTTGATCCTGTGACCCCTGAGGACGTGGACAGGATTCTGGGCAGGCTGAACGCGACCACTTGTTTATTGGACCCGTGCCTCTCCTGGTTAGTACTGGCTTCCCGGGAGGTGACACGCGGCTGGCTCCAGGGGATTATAAATGCTTCGTTGGGTGAGGGTGACTTTCCCACCACCTTGAAAGAGGCGGTGGTGAGGCCTCTCCTCAAGAAGCCTTCCCTGGACCCGGCAATGTTGGTAAATTATCGTCCGGTCTCCAACCTTCGGTTTTTGGCGAAGGTTGTTGAGAGTGTGGTTGCGCAACAGCTTCCCCGGTACCTGGATGAAACGACGTATCTGGATCCGTTCCAGTCGGGTTTCAGACCCGGGTACAGCACGGAAACGGCATTGGTCGCGTTGGTTGATGATCTCTGGAGGGCCCGGGACAGGGGTTGTTCCTCTGTCCTGGTCCTGTTAGATCTCTCAGCGGCTTTTGATACCATCGACCATGGTATCATGCTGCACCGGTTGGAAGAGCTAGGGGTGGGAGGCACTGTGTTACGGTGGTTCTCCTCCTTTCTCTCCGACCGGTCGTAGTCGGTGTTGACAGGGGGGCAGAGGTCGACTCCGAGACCCCTTATATGTGGGGTGCCTCAGGGGTCGGTCCTCTCGCCCCTCCTGTTCAACATTTATGTGAAGCCGCTGGGCGAGATCATCCGTGGTTTCGGGGTGAGATATCATCAATACGCTGACGACACCCAGCTGTACATCTCCACCCCAGACCACCCCAACGATGCCCTTGAAGTGATGTCCCGGTGTCTGGAGGCCGTGCGGATCTGGATGGGGAGGAACAGGCTCAGACTCAGCCCATCCAAGACCGAGTGGCTGTGGTTCCCGATGTCCCGATATAGTCAGCTGGTACCATCGCTGACTATCGGGGGTGAATCATTGGCCCCGGCAGAGAGGGCGCGCAACTTGGGCGTCCTCCTGGATTCACGGCTGTCTTTTGAGGAGCATTTGACGGCCGTGACCGGGAGGATTTTTCATCAGGTTCGCCTGATCTGCCAGTTGCGTCCCTTTCTGGATCGGGACTCGTTACACACGGTCACTCACGCCCTCGTCACCTCTCGCCTGGACTATTGTAATGCTCTCTACATGGGGCTCCCCTTGAGGAGCACCCGGAGGCTCCAACTGGCGCAGAGTGCGGCCGCACGGATGGTGATGGGAGCGACGTGGCGCTCCCATGTTACTCCTCTCCTGCGCGAGCTGCACTGGCTCCCGGTGGTCTTCCAGGTGCGCTTCAAGGTGTTGGTTACCACCTTTAAAGCGCTCCATGGCTTAGGACCTGGGTACTTACGGGACCACCTACTACCACCAATAGCCTCCCACCGACCGGTACGTTCCCATAGAGAGGGGCTCCTCCGGGTGCCGTCGGCCAAACAATGTCGGCTGGCGGCCCCCAGAGGGAGAGCCTTCTCTGTGGGGGCACCCACTATCTGGAACGAGCTCCCCCCAGAGTTACGGAGGATCCCGGATCTTCGTGCCTTCTGCCATGAGTTAAAAACTTTCCTGTTCCACCAGGCGGGCCTGGCCTAATTCTTCCCTTTTCCCCTTCTTTTGTAAAATAATTTAGAAATTTTAAATTGTAATATTTTAAATTTGGGGTTTTAATATTGTAAATTGGGATTTTAAATATTGGGGCCAATGTTTAATTCGGTTTTATTTGGCTTTTAAATTTTGTATATATGTTTTTTATTTATGGCTGTTTACCGCCCTGAGTCCCCTCGGGGAGAAGGGCGGTATATAAATTTAATAAAATAAATAAAATAAATATACTGTACCTGTGCATTTTGTTTTTCTTGCCTAAATGCAGAACCTTACTTTTTTCACCATTGAATGTCATTTTGTTAGTGCCCAATGTTCAAGTCTGTCAAAATCCTTCTGTATCTTAAGTCTATCTTCCGGAGTCTTGGCTATTCCTGCTAGCTTGGTGTCATCTGCAAATTTGATGAGTTCCCCATCTATCCCCTCGTCCAAATCATTGATGAAGATGTTGAAGAGTATTAGGCCTAAAACAGAGCCTTGGGATACCCCACTGCTTACTTCCCTCCATGTAGATGCAGTTTCATTGAGGACTACATGTTGAGTGTGGTTAGTCAGTCAGTTACGAATCCATCTGGTGGTGATGCTGTCTAACCCACATTTTTCTATTTTATCTAGAAGTAGGCTAAGGTCTACTTTATCAAATTCCTTACTGAAGTCCAAGTAAATTATATCAGCAGCATTCCTCTGGTCCACTAATTTTATCACTTTGTCAAAGAATGCAATAAGATTAGTCTGGCATTTATCTGCTTTTGACAAACCCATGTTGGCTTTTGGTTGTTACTTTGCTTCTAGGTGTCGCGGATTCGTTGCTTGATTATCTTTTCCAGACTCTTCCCTGGTATTGAGGTCAGGCTGATAGGTCTGTAGTTTCCTTGATCTATTTTTTCCCCTTTTTTGAAGATGGGAACTACATCAGCTCTTTTCCAGTCCTCTGGCAGTTCCCCGGTGCTTCAGGATCTTTGAAAGATATAGTTTAGCGTTTCTGAGATCTCATCTGCCTGTAATACCACACTTTCCACCATCCAAAACAAGTTCCTTGTCTTGGACCATGATCTCCTGCTCATTTGAGTTATCATTGTCATCACAACTACCTTGACCTGTCACTTTAGTGTCCCTATTAAGGTCAGCAAGGGCACTGTATCTGTTATGCTGGGGCACAGCAAAAGCTTTGTGTTTCTGGTTCACAGCTCTCACTCGGCCAGATCCCACAGATGTTCATACTGCCCTTCTCCTGCTGGATCTTTGTGGTAGAGGGGGCTGATAGCATAGCAGGTCAAAAAAAGTGGAGCAGCTGAATTGGACACCTAATTTCTGCTTGGAGAGCACAGATTAGAGATTATAGATAGGTAATCTGTCCATGTAGACTAGTAATTTGTTTACAAAGAGGACAGTATCTAAATTTGAAAAGAGTACTGCGAAAGACATCTGTAAAACAAGTATTACACTGAACTAAGCCAGTCATTTTGAAATAAAATAAATTCACAATCTCAGGTGCACTTACCCTGAATTAATTATTGCTATTTTTGGTTTAGAGTTATATAAAGGCCACTACCTTTGTCCTCTGTATTCCCTCTCAGTCTCCCCCACTTACAGCCAACAGTTACATTGGTTTTGCTCCTTTTTTCAACTTTTCTTGCCACAGTGGTTAAGTGAATCACTCAGTTGTTAAATTAGTAACACGGTTGTTAAGGAAATCTGGTTTCTTTGTTGATTTTACTTGTCTGAAAGTTGAAAAGTGTGATCACATGACCCCAGGACACTGCAACTGTCAAAAATATGAGTTAGTTGCCAAGCGTCTTAATTTTGATCGCATGACCAAGGGGATTCTGCAACAGTTGAAAGTATGAAAAATTGTCATCAGTCACTTTTTTCAGTGCTTTTGTAACTTTGAACACTCACTAAATGAACTATTGTAAGTCAAGGACTACCTGTTGTCTTCAGATTTAATGCAGAACAATTTAATTAAAGCAACTTAAGGTTCTTCTGTATTACATACAGGTGAGAAAAACTATCACTAATTAATCTCCCAAAGAGAAAGTTTTAACAAATAAGCAAAACAAGTGTCAAAACCTAGTTCCCAACAGGGAACAGGGGTTCTAAAAGAAAGAAAACATGAAGAATTTGTAATAAACAAATGTAGATATAAATGTTCATTATTGGTTTTCTTGGAGCATTGACTCTATCTAGTTTGGTTTGTGTCCTCTTAAATTGCATATTTTTCTGCATTAGTAATAATCTAGTGTTTATAAAAACTTGTTAACCATTTTAGTTGATCATAATAATGACATTGCTTTATGGGAAATTATTTTGACAGAACACATAATATAAATGCTTTAGGATGAAGTTACTGTAATTGAAGTTATGTCCACTTAACTGCCTGTGGCTATGGCAGTTGCCAGCAACACTATAAAAATATACTTAAAATTATGAGCGAGGCTGTCACTTATATGGTCCAATCTACTATGTAGTAATTTAAGTGTGGTACCGCAGTTGGCTTGGTATGAATTCTGTAAACATAACTGAATGTTTAAACAAAGCATACCACAAGTTTCCTGAATCTTGTGGGTTTTTTTTAATCTGCTGTGCGTTAATTTGCTAGCCTGAATATCACATCCTCTTTTTCCTTCTAACTACCTAGGTACACATTTTATTTGCCTCTTAATAAATGGACTGTTTTTCTTCCTACAATCGAACTAAGATCTTTAATGGGAACTAGCTATCTGTAGTGAAGTCCCAAAGTTTCAGTGATGCATACAGGATTAACAGTGCAACATGTAGCTGAAATGCATGTTTGTATTAAGTGGGAAATAGTACTCTACAGTCTTCATATAATGCAGCTTTAATGATATTTAAATAATTTAATTCCTGCTTTGGAATTATTTTAATGGTAAAGCAGGATAGACATTTTATATAAACTAATAGTGGCATTTTGAAATTAATAAATTAATACATTTTCTAAAATAAGCAAAGCATCGTATGTGTTGCTCATTGATCTATATCTGGATCCTATTTTGGAAACATTTTATGTTATTAATTGGCTGATCCTGAAAAACTAAGCAAAATGAACCTAGTTGGCATTTGGATGAGAAACTACCAAGTACCAGAGTTCCATCAAGACGGGAAGTTAAAAAATATTCCAGAAGACAATGTCTAGCCACTTCCATACTGTTGTCAAGAAAACAGTATTGACATACTCATGACATCACTAGGAACTGAGTTTTATCCAAGGAAGATTTTATTTTTTTAACCATGCCCTTTTGTGTGTATCTATGTATAGATTTGAATAAAGAATCACAATATTTATTTAATATGCAACTTGTGAATTGAAGAAACAAATAACTAAAAAGGATAAGGCTGCCCATCCATGGAAGGGAAAGTGTGAGTAAATTAGACATCACTTTAATTAATGGTTATAGAGATATTCTTCTGGAATGAATTACATTAGTTGTTAAGAAATATTAACTTAATAAAGTGCTGGGAACTAAAGAATTAGAAGGAAAACAACTGTTTAATATTTAGACAGTATCACACAACGTAAGTGACTGTGTACTTCCTATGAAGGGGAGTTTTGTTGCATCTGGGGGGAAAATTGATTTGGTTTGGCATCATAAGGATGCAGACAAAAGAGAGAGAGAGAGAAAGAAACTTGGGGATGTCATTGATTCTTATCTCTCTTATTTATTACATGTAGCAGTAGCATCATATGCCTGTGTGTTGAAATTTGGGAATAATAGTTGTGGGAGTTTATGCACAGCAGATTAATTCAAGCTTTACAGTTCATAAAATCTTTTTTGCTAGATAATACCTCTTCTGTTGCTATGCTATAAAGCTCTACGTGACCATGAAGCCATATCAAAAAGACAAACCTTTGTTTTGTCCCAGATATGTAAGGACCTCTGGTACATTCCATTTGTCCCGTTCTCTTTCAAAATCTGCTGTTGAGTTGATATAAAATGCTGAAGAAGTTAATGTAAGGTGCTAATGCAAATGAAGACATTGGGAAAAGAGGACAAGACCTTCGCAATCATAGAAAAGTAGTGTAAAATAATCAAGAGGACAGATGAGCCAATAGGATATTGAAGAAAAAAGATCCTGTTCATCACTTGGTCAGGGTACCTGATGCTTTCCGTTTTCCTCAGCATCCTTCTTTTACCTAGTCCACTCTCTGTGAGATTGATAAAATATTAAAGAATTCTACAATGGATGGTATGAGAAGTTCAAATACAAGAGAAATATTTAAAAACCCTTCCCCTTTTCTTTTCCTTAAATGGTAATAGCTTGTCAAACTTCATGTTTAACCCTTTAATCACTTATCAATTTCACATTTGTAACCAATTCTAAGTCAGATTCTAACAAGAAACAAGATCTTATTTTATTTGTTTTACAAATCATCTACCAACATTATAATATTGTAAATAGCAATCCTTGTCTGGTTTTTCTTCATGAAATAGGATTACTATACCTAACATCACACAAAATTAGGGAAGAATAGGTCAACAGCTTGCCAAATTTAAAGGAGAACTACTTGAATCTTATGGCTAATCATATCAAGTTGAGTAAAATATAATAATTTTAAGATATCTTGGAGCAAATTTTAGTAAAGATGGAAATATTTTGCACAAGGTTTAATAGTGATAATTCTGTTAAAATCAACTTAGGTATCTTGAAGTAAAATCTGTGAGAGATATTTCTTTTTTTAAAAAAATTTTTTTTGTTAATATATTCTATGCATCAATACACAAATGAAATATACAATTCTGCCACCATGGTGTAATGTGAATACATTGTCCATAAATATAAAGTCATTCCTTTATACGTACATACTTGCCATCATATATATACATCATATAGCTATTCTATCCCACCTTTTCTGGAGCCAATCGTACCATAATTTCCAACTGTTATAAAATTCTGAATCTTTTTTATCATTGATCAATCTAGTTAATCTATCTGATTCCGCACACTCATTAATTTTATATATTATTTTCAAATCCATCGATAAGTATTGATTTTTCCACTCCTGCGCAAATGCTAATCTTGCTGCAGTAATAATGTGAATCAACAAGAATCATATACAGTATTTAACATTCAAAGGTTTTGCTCCCAACAGGAAAATCTCGGGCCTTAATTCCAAATTAATCTGTGAAATTTCCAAAATCCATTGCCGTATTTTTTTCCAATATTTAACCGCCTGCGGGCAGGTCCACCATTGATGAAAAGGGGCGTTGGTCCTACCTGAGACGCACCTTCTCGTAACTGCATTTTCAACAGCAGGAAGATGTCCCGGGAAACATTTTAGCTAGTCTCACAGGGGGGAGGTGCCAATGGTAGACCATTTTATATATGTTTTCTTTATATGAGGAGGCCATAGTTAATTTCATATTTTTCAACCAAATCTGTTCCCATTGCTGGAAGTCAAGGGAATATCCAAAATTTCGCCCCCACGCTATCATACAATCCTTCACTACATCCTGTCCTATTTGCAGAGACAATAAATATGCGTAACATTTAGATAGTACCCCTTTCCCTCCTTCTAATAAAATCTTATCCAATTCTTGTCTTTTACGGTAAATTCCTTCGCTATATAAATCTTTTTTATACCTAGAGTGCACTTGGAATAAGACCACTAGTCTATCTTATATCCTTGAAGAGTTAATAATTCTCATGACTTTGGATTACCCTGAACATCCAAAAAGACTTCATACATCAAAGTTTTCCCCCCTTTATACAATGTCTGAGCTTCCTGCGCCGAAATCCAACATGGAACTTTTGAATATACTCTTCTTCTAATCTTTTCCCAAGGGTACCCAAGAGTCCTACATAGATAGTGATCATCAAAGTGCCTGGGATAGCCGGACGCTCCCGGCCATAAAAAATAGTGCCAACCATGTTGAAGACCGGCTCCCTCAAATGTCAAAAGTTGTCTCTTTTGTAGGATCATCCATTCTTTCACCCAAATCAAGTTCGCTGCTTGGTAATAGAGCTCCCAATTTGGGAGACCAAATCCCCCTCTATTTTTGGGTTCTTGTAACATTTTAAGTGTAATCCACGGCTTCTTTCCCTGCCAGATAAACTTCGATATACTCCTATCCAAATTTGTAAAAAACTCTTTGTTTAACCTTACCGGGGCTGTTTGGAATAGAAATAGCCATTTAGGTAACACGCACATCTTAATGGTTGCCACCCTTCCCAAAATTGATAGCTGGAGATTTTTCCATTTTTCTAGATCTCTGAGCATCTGGTTGTAAAGAGGAAGATAGTTATCCTCCTTTATGGAGGAGCATCTGGCAGTCAACCATATAGCCAGATACTTAATTTTGTCATTCTTAAACCCATTAACTGCTCCAGCTGTTTCCTTTGCATCTGAGTCATATTCTTCACTAGGATTTTAGTTTTTTCTTCATTAATCAATAATCCTGCTACCTTCCCATACTCTCTAATCAGATGTAATAATTTCAGGCCCGAGTCCAGTGGTTGATCCAAAATAAATACAAGATCGTCTGCATAAGCCTGGACTTTAACTTCCTCCTGCCTAATCTTAATTCCTCTTATTTCATATTTCCTCTCACTTCTCTAAGCAGGGGTTCTAAAGTCAATACAAATAACAATGGGGAAAGGGGACATCCCTGTCTTGTACCTCTACAAATTTGAATCCTCTCCGTTTCCTCTCCATCTATGAAAACTCTTGCAGTCTGCTCCCGGTAGATAGCTTGAATTGCCCAAATAAAATTCCCGCCAAACTCCATATATTCCAATTGAGAAATCATAAATTCCCAACTGATTCTGTCAAACGCCTTTTGGGCATCGACAAAAATTAAAGCTAATTGTTTATCCGGGCGATTTTCAAAAAATTCTAATGTATTCATGATAATTCTAAGATTATCTCGTAAGTATCTATTAGGGAGGAAGCCGTTTTGGTCTGAATGAATGAATTGGTTAAGGAAGCAGCTAAGTCTGGCTGCAAGGACACCCGCAAATATCTTATAATCGGAATTTAGTAATGATATAGGCCTATAATTCTTAATAAGGGATAGGTCAGTTCCTTCTTTTGGAATAATAGAAATATAGGCCTCAGTCCAAGATACTGGAACCTGAGCCTCTTTCATAACCGCATTAAATAAATCCATCATGTGTTTCCCTACAACGTCAAACACTATTTTGTACAGTTCAACTGGAAGGCCATCTCTACCCGGGGTTTTGCCATTCGCCTGTGTTTTCATAACTGTTTCTACTTCCTCCATTGTAAATTCCGCATTAAGAATATCCTTCATTGTTTCCGAGACTTTAGGCAAGTCTGTCTTTTTCAAATATTTCCGAATTTCACAAATATTTTCCTCCCCTTTCTGATAAAGCTGTGTGAAAAAATCTTGGGCTACCATTCTCTTGCCTTCCTTAGTACAATGAAGATTCCCAATTACATCTTTCAGCCCTTCTATTCTCCGTTGTTCCTGCTCTTTCCTAAACCGGTAAGCCAGCCATCTTCCTGTTTTGTTCACCCTTTCAAAAAAATTTTGTTTAGTCCACTTTATTTTATTTGCTAATTCCTCTTGATCTAATAATTTAATCTGGTGTTGCCAGAAATCCCTTTACTTTATCAACGTTGATCCATTTTGCATCCTTTCTTCCACCCGTTGTAATTTATTCAAGAGGTTGTCTCAGTGTTTCTTACCCGCCCTACGTTTATCAATCATGTATCTGATTAACCATCCCCTCATCACTGCCTTAGCCATATCCCATGTATTGTATATTGAAGTATCCTCTTTCTTATTTTCCTGAAAAAAAGATATAACTCCTTCTTAAATTTACTCATAAATTCTTCATCTCTCAAAATACCTATATTCATTCTCCATTTACCCTTCCTACAATGTGGGATCTTCCAAGTTACCATTAGCGGGTTATGGTCTGCCCACTGGTTGGGCCCTATTTCCACTTCCGAGACCAACTCCCTCAACTCAAGAGACATCCATATCATATCTATTCGGGTCCACAAGTGAAGTCTAGGAGAGAAATAAGTATATTGATTTTTATTGGGATGTCTCAACCTCCATATATCCTGCAATCCAAATTCCTCCCTTAAATCATTACATATTTTTAGTAATGTTCTCTTAATATCCTTCAGCCCTCCTTGTATATTTCCTGGAACATAATCCTGCATTCTGTCCGTTACAGCATTGAAATCCCCAACTAAACAGATATGTTCGTATTCCAATTCACCCAGTTTAACATATAAGTTTTGATAAAAAGTTCTCCGATTGTCATTAGGGGCATAAATACAAACCAATAAAGACTTCCACTGGGCAATTTCTATTTCAAGCATGAGAACCTGGCCTTCCTGGTCAGCAAATACCTGTTGGGATTTCAAATGATGTCATACATATACCACTATCCCTCTTTTTTTTTGACCTGCTGATGAGGTATAAGTTTTACCCAACGCCCAGCATTCTAACAAATGGTTTTGATCTTTTTTTATATGGGTCTCCTGCATGCAGACAATATCATACTTAGCCTTTCTTAATTTGCTCAAAATCCTACTATGCTTATTAGGAGCATTTAAACCGTTAATATTTACAGATATCAAACATACTAATTCCCCCATCTTCTTTTCTCTCCTAAGTTTTTACTTTCCCGTTGTTGTGGCCTTCTTAGCTGTTTGTCTTGTCTCCCTCTGAGGCGCTGTGAGAGGTATTTCTTGACACCTTGAAGCTGGTTTTAGAGATATTCTGAGTTAAACAGTGTCTGTAGGGATTTCTGGAAAATTTGGGATCCACATCTGTTAGAGATATTCCTAAAATATTTTAGATCAATATCCTAATCATATCTTAGATTTGCTAGGGACAGTTAGGCTACCAAAAGCAGAAACTCAAAAAGTGTTCCTGGGTACTGAGTTAATTGCTAGATCTCAGTCCAGGACACAAAGTGAGTTGGATGAAAGAGAAATAAGTGTGCTGACACACTCCTTACTTGAGCTCTTATGATTTAAGTGTTAATACTGTATAAATTGTTTGCTTCTAAAGGATATGAGGAAACTGTATAGAAAGTTTTACTCACAGTCAGTGGAAGGTTTATTTTTCAACATTGGTTTTTCTTGAAAGAACAAGAGATCTCAGTGTAGTGAACATCTGCTATGCAAAACCTCTGATTTGACAAACAGATAAAATGTTAGCTATGTGAATTTTAATTTTGAAGAAAGTTTCAAAAATAAAGACTATAACCACATCATATGAAAAAGCTGCACATTTTTATATATAAAGCAAAAAATAAATCACTGTTTATAAATAAATATTTATTGGTTTATTTGATTTATTTAAAAGTTCTACAAAAGCATATTATAATAACACAAAATGTAGAACTTGACAAATATGGGACAACAGTGCTTTTATGAAATCTTGGTTATAATTTTTTGAACACAATTTCTTGGCCATTGTTAAGCTAAAATTCTGAAATACTTGGTGGTTTTATGCAAAATACTAGTTTTCATTTTCTCTATCACCTTATACAACTTCAGCATCTATTTGTTTTCTACTAAAATGTTGGCAATCTCTACATTTGCTGATCCCCTTGAATTAACAATACCTGACATTTTTCTTCACAAGCTTCAGTGAAAAAAACCTTTAAATTATCTTTCTACTGGAAAATTTCAAAATGCTTAAAAGAGAAAACTTTTCTGTATACACAGCAATAGTGCTATTTAAATAAATATAGAACACCGTTTAAAATCTTTATAGTAAGTGAACCTATGTTACATGCAGAAAAGTTACAAAACTATAGACATTTAAGCAGGTGGCAATCTAAATGAACTCAATGGGATTGATTTCTAAACAGATCCCAACAGAACCATGGTACAAGTGAATTACAGTATGCTTCTAATCAAGTTTACCCGTCATAATTCCCATACACTAGTTGTAAAGGTTTTTGAACATTTGAACATTTTTCATCCATATATCTTTCCAGTGCATTCCAATAAATAAGGATTTGATTAGGAGTAGTAAAATGGCTTGTAACAATTTTCATGTAGTGACAAGGATTAAAAATAACTTTTTCTGGAAAAAAGACAGGTTCTGAATGAAGTTTTTCAGGTTGGATTTTAAGTTTTGCAACACACATACCTATAAAAACATCTTCCAACTTAAAAACAGTGACGTGTTTTGAAACTATATAAACTTGACTAGCAACATCAGAGGAGAGGACATAACCAGTTCCTGAACAAAAGGGAGGGTAAACTTTTTCTGGATATTCCTCTTCACTTATATACCATTTTATGTCTGGATTTCTTATTGGCTTTTCATTAATTTTTATAGAACCTGTATATAACTGGCTAGTACTCTTTCGTTTCTGAAGAAGTTCAATCAGATAATAGACATTCACAAACATATCAGAATCAGTTTTCATTACAAAAGTAGCTTGTGGACAGAATTTATGAATCCATTCAAAGCCCATTAAAGTCTTTAATGTTAAATTATTGTATGAATCTATAAAATTCTTTTGGATTATATCTTTATAACGTAAGCTTTCCATAGTCACATTAAATGGTTTATATGTCCAAAAATGATTTCCCAAGAGAAAAAATGTTACAATCAGTTTGTCAACTAATACTCTTTTCTTTCCCCATGTTTTACGAATTATCATCCGGGCCTTTCTCTCATCAAGTTCTGATGATACCAATATTACTAGGAATGGAGGATTCTTATGGCAATCTATAGCGGGCAATTCCAAAAAACTTTTATTCGTAATAAATGTGATAACACAATTCAAGAGGATGATTGTGATCAAACAAACCAGGACCAACAAAAGAAGATAAATAAGACACTGTATCTTGAAAGAAATCTGAAAAAGAAGAAAATTAATATATACACACATATACATACATATATTCTGTTATTAATTAATTAAAACCATTTTAATTGCCACTCTTCAAAATCATTTTTCTGATGGTGATGAAATGGTCAATAAAATGTAAAGTTAAACAATAAAAACATGGATGGTAGATACAGATTGATTAAAAAATTATATTGCAATATGTAAATTTGAAATCCAAACAAAGCAATATATTAACAGGATTATGAGAATATAAATAACTTTGCTGGTAAAAAAAATAACAAAATATGGTGCTAGAATCACATTACTAAGAAAATATATATAAAACAACAGCATTGAAAAAGTGGCTTACAACCTGTAGTCATATTTACAACAGTTAGAGCATCGGGTTTCAAATAATTTAACAACCAGTTCACCTAGGGCAGTGATGGCTAACTTTTTTGCCATCGCATGCCAAAAGTGGGGGGGAGCGTGGGGGGGGTCGAGTGCGGATGTGCCCACACCCATAATTCAATGTATCCTGCCCCCTGTGCATGCATGCGCGACCCCCAAGTGACCCTGTTTTTGGCACGCGATGGCACGGTGTGCCCGGTAGGCCCATTTTTTGCTCTCCCCAGGCTCCAGAGGCTTTCTAGGAGCCTGGGGAGGGTGAAAACGGCCTTTCCCACTCCCCTGGAGGCCCTCTGGAGGCCAGAAACAGCCCATTTCCTGAATTCCAGTGGGCCTGAAAGGCCCAAGAATCAACTGGCCAATGCATGCATGCGGACTGGAGCTGAGCTAGGCAATGCTCGTATGCCCACAGATATGGCTCCGTATGCCACCTGTGGCACACGTGCCATAGGTTTGCCATCATGGGCTTAGGGTCAGGTTGGCTGTCGTGGGAAGCATGGCCCATCCCCGTCCTCAAGCTCTGCCACACATGCAGGAAAAAGTCTCCCACAATGGCCAACCTGACCCTGGCCAAATCAGTTGTTAAATTACACCCCACCCCCCATCCTGGGTGCTATGCTGCAATAGAGAAATAGGCAACGGGGCAGCCAGCATGAGGGAAGGAGGAGGGAAAGCAGCCTTCCCTTCCCTCGTGCCAGCCAGTCTGTTGCCCGTTTCTCCATTGCAGCACAGTGCCCAGAATCCACTTTGATAGTGTGTGTGTGTGTGTGTGTGTGTAACTTAACAACCGGTTCACTTGAACTGGTGCGAACCGATTGAATCCCACCACTGAGCATCCCTGAGTACTTGACAACCAAAATGCATTTATAATGGAAGCAGCATCCCAGGATAATATGATCACCATTTGCGATTTTCCCAGTCAGCTTCTGTCAACGACTGAAGCCAGGTTCACTTAATATGTGATTCATTTACTAACTAAAAAAAATTATAAAATCAGGAGTGACTCACTTAACAACTTTGCTTAACAACAGAAGTCAAGGACTATCGTCATTATTAGCCAGCTTCCAAGTACAATTCACAGTGCTGGTTGTTGTCTTTAAAGCTTTATATGGCTTTAAAAATATCTTCTGCCCTTCGTATAAGATAAAACAGAATAGACTCATTCCAGATCCCTTCTTAGGTGCTGCCATCTACAGGGACTTTTATAAGAACAGAACTTTTATTTTTTTTGGTAATAGCTTACACCCAAGATGAGTCTGGTTTTCACCATGTTATGTTTTAGGAGACTTGTTAAAATCTGGCTTTTAAATAAAGCTCTATAAGATATTCTATGATAATACTTTTGTTTCAATGGCATTAGTTTCCTTGTTATTAAAGTTTATTGCTTTTATTTTATGCCACAATTTGTTACCTTATTATACCATATTTGTTTTAGCATTTTTACTGTAAGAAGAAAATATAAGTCATTCTTGAATCTTGCTAGATTCGAGCTACACACACATATATACAGGTGAAACTCGAAAAATTAGAATATCGTGCAAAAGTTAATTTATTTCAGTAATGCAACTTAAAAGATGAAACTAATATATGAGATAGACTCATTACATGCAAAGCGAGATAGTTCAAGCCTTGATTTGTCATAATTTTGATGATTATGGCTCATGAAAACCCCAAATTCACAATCTCAGAAAATTAGAATATTACATGAAATCAATAAAACAAGGATTGTACTAGAACAATAACGGACCTCTGAAAAGTATAAGCATGCATATGTACTCAGTACTTGGTTTGGGCCCCTTTTGCATCAATTACTGCCTCAATGCGGCGTGGCATGGATGCTATCAGCCTGTGGCACTGCTGAGGTGTTATGGAAGACCAGGATGCTTCAATAGCAGCCTTCAGCTCTTCTGCATTGTTCAGTCTCATGTCTCTCATCTTTCTCTTGGCAATGCCCCATAGATTCTCTATGGGGTTCAGATCAGGTGAGTTTGCTGGCCAATCAAGCACAGTAATCCCATGGTCATTGAACCAGGTTTTGGTACTTTTGGCAGTATGGGCAGGTGCCAAGTCCTGCTGGAAAATGAAGTCAGCATCCCCATAAAGCTCGTCTGCAGAAGGAAGCATGAAGTGCTCCAAAATCTCCTGGTAGACGGCTGTGTTGACCCTGGACTTAATGAAGCACAGTGCACCAACACCAACAGATGACATGGCTCCCCAAATTAACACAGGCTGTGGAAACTTAACACTGGACTTCAAGCATCTTGCAGTGTGTGCCTCTCCCTTCTTCCTCCAGACTCTGGGTCCTTGGTTTCCAAATGAGATGCAAAAGTTGCTTTCATCAGAAAAGAGGACTTTGGACCACTGAACAACAGACCAGTTCTTTTTTTCTTTAGCCCAGGTAAGACGCTTCTGATGTTGTTTGTTGTTCAGGAGCAGCTTGACAAGAGGAATATGACATTTGAAGCCCATGTCCAGGATCCGTCTATGTGTGGTAGCTCTTGATGCACTGACTCCAGCCTCAGTCCACTCCTTGTGAACGTCCCAGACACTTTTGAATGGCCTTTTTCTGACAATCCCCTCCAGGCTATGGTCATCCCTGCTGCTTGTGCACCTTTTTCTTCCACACTTTTCTCTTCCAATTAACTTTCTATTAATGTGCTTTGATACAGCACTTTGGAAACATCCAACTTCATTTGCAATTACCTTTTGAGGCTTTCCCTCCTTATGGAAGGTGTCAATGATGGTTTTCTGCACAACTGTCAGGTCAGCAGTCTTTCCCATGATTGTGATTCCTACTGAACCAGACTGAGAGACCATTTAAAGGCTCAGGAACCCTTTGAAGGTGTTATGGCTTAATTAGCTGATTAGAGTGGGACACTTTGAGCCTAGAATATTGAACCTTTTCACAATATTCTAATTTTCTGAGATTGTGAATTTGGGGTTTTCATGAGCTGTAAACCATAATCATCAAAAGTATGAAAAATCTTGCTTTGCATGTAATGAGTCTATCTCATATATTGCATTACTGAAATAAATGAACTTTTGCACAATATTCTAATTTTTCAAGTTTCACCTGTATACTAAATAAATCAATACATTCAGTAAGTTTTTATTGAGCTCAAAGACTTGCTTATCCCAATAGTGGGGGCTATATTCAAAATTGATTCCTTCAAGTTTAGAGTAGCAGATTGAAATAAAAGGGCTTTTAAGATGGATCTCTTATTTAAATGTATGTACTCTACACAGAAGATATATTTTCATATTTACCAGGAAGGAAAATGTAATTACTAAGAATTCCTTGTATGTATATGAATGTTGCCTGTCCCACCCTAAAACTAACTGCATATTTAAAACTTGCACCTTAAATGCAAACATGAATTTTCCATCCTCCTCAATGAATAGCTTTAAAGCTGCACTGAAAAAAACTTAAGGTTTAGTTTTAGTAGTTTTCAGTGATTGGCAAGAAAGAACTGGCTTTAAAATGAAGCCAAGAAGCCACCAAAGGAAAAGAAATAAGAAAGGAATACACAGGTAGTCTTCGACTTATGACCATAATTTAGCCCAAAATTTCTGTTAAGTGAGACATTTGTTAAGTGAATTTTGCTCTATTTTACAACCTTTCTTGCCAGCCACAGTTGTTAAGTGAATCCCTGCAGTTGACGTTAGTAAGCCAGTTGTTAAGTGAGTCTGGCTTCCCCATTGACTTTGCTTGTTAAAAGGTTGCAAATGGTCGTAAGTATGAACCAGTTGCCAAGCATCTGAATTTTGATCATGTCATCATAGGAATGCTACAAAGGTTGTAACTGTGAAAAATAAGTCACTTTTTCCAATGCCGTTGTAACTTTGAACTGTCACTAAATGAACTGTTGTAAGAATTACCTGTACTCCTGAACATTAAAACAAAACAGAATATTTGTATAGTTTTACCATCTTTTTTACAGGAGATGTTGGCCACAATTGCACTGCTCCTCCTATGATTCTCTACAGAGAAAGTAAAATTTTCCAAGGAGATTAGCTCCATAAATCTTTCCCTTCAGGCCTAGTTACAGTAGGCCCCACCTCTGCAACCCACCAAGCCCTTCACTTCTACCCTGGCCCACCCCTGCGCTTCTCATAATCCATCCCTACACTTTAATGCTTTGCTCATTGCCTTTTAGACAGGGAAAGACCCACTTTCTTTGTAGCCGCTTGAAGTCTCTTCAGGACAGGGGAAACCATCTTTCTTCTCTCCCAGGAAGAGAAGAGCCTCCTGATGGGAAATCTGGGCCTGGCCGCCTAAAGTAGCAGGTAGAAGCTTGTGTCAGCACAAAACAATTTCCCCAGATTCAGGATATGACAACATTCTTGTATTTTTTAAAAGAGTTAACAGAATCAGAAATAAAAAACAGGGTCAAATATGGTGAGCGGACAAAGATTATAGAATTATCTCAGTTTTCATCCATAGGTCTGTTTAAAATGTGGCAAACCTATGCCACGCAGGCTTTCCACAGGACCTAATTTCACACAAAATATTTGGGACTTACAAGAGTGTTGAATACTTAAAAGGAAAAAAAAATGTTTTTGAGCTACAGTCTTTTCTAACCTGTTGCCTTCCACCCTAGGTGTTTTCTATTATTATTACCTGGAAATTTACACCAAAAATCAGTCAATCTCTCCTTCCCTTTCCCCCCTCCCCCCTTTATATACGTACATTTTACATACATACATGTTACAGAGGTACTTACTTCCCAATAACTGGGAACAGGATTGGAAGAGAATCGGAAAAAGTCAAAACTGAGCCATGACTGGGTGATCAGTGCCCTGCTCTTTTTTTGCAAGTCACATGCAGGACATGAACAAGAGAGACTGGGTTTCCATCATAATGTCATGGCCACCATCTTAACTTTTCTGACCCTCCCCCATTCCATCATGGAGGCCCTTAAATAGGATTATAGGGGTCCCCCAACATTGTTACCTAGAAACTGAGGCACCCTGAGGTTGGCATGGAGCTGATAAGAATCTTCTTCACCCACCTGAAAATAAGAAGGTCCAAGTAATTCAGGCAAAACAAAAACTATTTATTAAGGGAGGTCAAGTTTTTATATAGCGTCAGAAACAAATGATACGTTCATTTGGTATATGTGATGTGTCAGAAAGTAATAAGTCAAATAATAAAAGACATTAATTAGAAATGAAAAAAGACAGACACTCTTAAAATTATGTTTCGTGTCCAGGCTTGTTTCTTTAACGCTTGCAACACTCATGGATTCCAGAATATTTTCCCCTATTGTTTAGCTTATGAATTGACTAGTTTTTGCATATTAAAAAAATGTATTTGGCTAAAAAGAAGAGATGGTTTCCTGAACTTCAAGAAGAAGACATGGATGCCATGCTAAAATGCTGATATCACTTTATTAAAAGGCTAATAATAAAGCTGAAATTCCAGGTCATAACCTCATAATAAAATTCATAAATACAAATACTTTCAATGTACAATAAATATTGCTTTGACTGAACTCCGTTTTTGATAATCCATATGCTGATGGATACATGCATGCATGTAGCGTATTGTGGGGAGAGGGTCGTAATAGTAGTTTGCCATTGAATTCAGAGATGTTGTTTTCAGTTTCTCTAATCTATAGACGTTATAACTTCATGGTATTCTTCCCTTCAAATAATTTCCAAATCTGATGTTTCTGAATATCACATTATCAGTTAACAATGATAATTGGAGTGGGAATTTCTATCTCTAAGGGCAATGTCATGTGACTGCATTGTTTAGCAACAGCAATCTCAAAACTCCCCATTGCCATTATTAACTGAGAATTGTAGGTCATTAAGCAAGAAGCTACTCACAACTTCCTGCTGGCTTCCAACAAGCAAAGTCAGTGGGGAAACCAACAGGAAGTTGCAAGTCCCAGATGGTTTGCAAACAGACCCGTAGACAGATTAGTGGCTGCATGAGAATGTGTGAGTGGCCAGTGAGGTATAGGCTGAGTGCAGCAGGGCTGAAGGAGTCATGCACAAGTGGCCAATGAGGCATGGCATGGCTAGGGGTGGCTGCTACCAGGAGGGTGTGGTTATGCAAGTGGTGCAAGCATTGAAGGGCTGCTGCTGGGTGGAGAGGGTGCATGAGTGTTCATTGCAGCTCTTGCAGCTTTGATTCTATAAATATAAATATTCTGTCAAAGAAATTGGCCAGTTTAAATATGGAACCCAGCCTCTTACTTTTGGTTAATGCCCTTACTCAAACACCAATCTGAAAGAGCCTCCGTTTTCTGAGGAAGGCTAAGAGATGAAACACAAGAAAAGTTGCCTGGATGTAGCAGGAAGAGGGAATGGCCTTGAAGGATAGGATGAAGAACTGCTATTCCTTCTCATCAAGAATTTTGATGCATGAATTATAAAGATGGCATTTCAGTCATTTATATTCCTTGAAACACACTAGAATGGAGATTTTGTAGTAAAGCATATTTTTTTAATTGAATAAATCTGAAAAATTAAATTAAATTGGGGTAACTGCTGTTATTCCTTGTCCTAGGAATCACATTTAGAACCCAGGTACATCATTGGAGGTTTTATTTACAAGAATTTTATAGTGAGGCTGCGAATGATGTAAAATATATAGGTTGGATGTGGGGGAAAAAATGCAAATATGCAACTAAATGCTCAAGGAAAATGTAAGCAGCCCAAAGCAATATAATGTAATATCCAAGAATAGAAAAAGCATTTTATTTAACATAATACTTTAAACATTACAGTTTCTATGTTTACATAATAGAATGTACGTGTCTTACAAACAATGTAATATAAGCTTCTGATATGAATATTTGGAAATGATATTATTATGTGTATAAAATATCCTTTCTACTCAAATTGTTTGTTAGTTTGTCTTTAGATGTCCAAAATATGCATGGCTAGTCAATCCTTGTCCAATCTTAGAATACAGTTACTTATTTTTTAAATTAAACTCTCTTTTTCATGAGTTCTTATAAATATGGCCTGCCCTAGATGCCTGCAACTATACATGGTCAAGAACTGCATTAAACCTTTAAAAATATATAACTTCTTAAAGTATTTATTATACTTTCCCTCAACATAGAGACTTTGGATTTTAGTTCCTGTAAATCAGCATTGACTCTGCATGGCATCAGCTTTGCTGCTCTCTTGAATATTTCAAGTCAAATCAGCTTGAAACCAATGTTGAAACATGTTAATAGCAACCACTTACACTTTTGAGAATGTTAAGGACAGATATTTTCCAGATTCACATAAACTTCCTTCTTTGTCAGTAATTGGACTTGCCCACTTAAAAAAAGAAATATTTTGTACATTTGGTTTTTCACAAATATCTGTACATATAATTCTATCCAAGGGCCAACTTGGAAGTAAGTTTGGTGGAAGTTACAAGCATTTAATTTTCAGCCATGCATTTTGTTTTAACACTTCATTGGATGAAAATTGAAAAGATATTCAACATTTGCCAGTTAAAAATGTAATTGTTTAGCATCTCATTGGAACCAACAGAATCATTCATTTATGTGCAACGACTGAAGAACTTTACATCTGAATTCTAAATGCACTGTTTCAATTGTCCCAGATGACTGGGACATTTTTTAAAAAAAATATACCTCTTTGCTTTTACCTATATTTCTAGATAATAATAATAATAATAATAATAATAATAATAATAATAATAATTTAATTTGTATCCCGCCCTTCTCCCAGAAGGGACTCAGGGTGGTGAACAGCCAGAATTAAAATACATACAATACAAAAGTTAAGATAATTAAAAAATATTAAATCGATCGGCCTCCCAATTTAAAATCCCAAATCTATAAAATTCAAGATCCCAATTTAAAACCATTTAAGCTAGGCCAGCTTGCTGGAATAAATAAGTCTTCAAGGCTTTGCGGAAGGTACGAAGGTCCGGGATCAGTCGTATTCCAGGAGGTAGCTCATTCCATAGGGCGGGTGCCCCCACAGAGAAGGCTCTCCCCCTGGGGGCCGCCAGCCGACATTGCTTGACTGACGGCACCCTGAGGAGGCCCTCTCTGTGAGAGCGTATTGGCCAGTGGGAGGTTATCGGTAGCAGCAGGCGGTCTCGTAAGTACCCTGGCCCTAAGCCATGGAGCGCTTTAAAGGTGAGAACCAATACCTTAAAGCGCACCCGGAAGACCAACGGGAGCCAATGCAGCTCGCGCAGGAGAGGCGTTACATGGGAGCGCCCCGTTGCTCCCATGATCACCTGCGTGGCCGCATTCTGAGCCAGTTGGAGCCTCCGGGTGCTCCTCAAGGGGAGCCCCATGTAGAGAGCGTTGCAGTAGTCCAGGCGAGATGTAACAAGGGCATGAGTGACCGTGCATAAGGAGTCCCGATCCAGAAAGGGGCGCAACTGGCGTATCAGGCGAACATGATAAAAAGCCCTCCTGGCCACGGCCGTCATGTGCTCTTCTAAAGACAGCCGTGTGTCCAGGAGGACGCCCAAGTTGCGAGCTCCCTCTGTAGGGGCCAATAACTCGCCCCCAATAGCCAGCGATGGCACCAGCTGGCTATATCGGGACGCCGGTATCCACAGCCACTCGGTCTTGGAAGGGTTGAGTCGAAGCCTGTTCCTCCCTATCCAGACCCGCACGGCCTCCAGACACTGGGACATCACTTCGAGGGCATCATTGGGGTGGTCTGGGGTGGAAATGTACAGCTGAGTATCATCAGCGTACAGATGACATTGCACCCCAAAACCACGGATGATCTCACCCAGTGGCTTCACATAAATGTTGAACAGGAGCGGCGAGAGGACCGACCCTTGCGGCACCCCGCAAGCAAGGCACCTCAAGGTCGACCTCTGCCCCCCTGCCAACACAGACTGCGACCAGTCAGAGAGATAGGAGGAGAACCACCGCAGCACGGTGCCTCCCACCCCCAATCCCCCCAACCGGCGCAGCATGATACCATGGTCGATGGTATCAAAAGCCGCTGAGAGATCTAACAGGACCAGAACAGAGGAACAGCCCCTGTCCCGGGCCCTCCAGAGATCATCCACCAATGTGACCAATGCCGTCTCCGTGCTGTACCCAGGCCTGAAGCCGGACTGGCACGGATCTAGATAGATGGTTTCATCCAGGTACTGTGGAAGCTGTCGCGCAACCACACTCTCGACAACCTTCGCAATAAAGCGAAGGTTGGAGACCGGATGGTATTTTGCCAAAACAGCCGGGTCCAGAGAAGGCTTCTTGAGGAGGGGCCTCACCACTGCCTCTTTCAAGGCGGGAGGCAAGAAACCCTCTCTCAAAGAAGCATTTATAATCCTCTGGAGCCAGCCTCGTGTTACCTCCCAGGTGGCCAGTACCAGCCAGGAGGGACACGGGTCCAATAAACATGTGGTTGCATTTAACCTCCCCAGGATCCTGTCCACGTCCTCAGGAGTCACAGGGTCGAACTCGTCCCAGATAACATTCTCAAGACCAGCCTCAGTCATCCCGCCGGGATCTAACCAGTCAGAGTCCAAGCCTTCCCGAATCTGAGTGATTTTATCGTGCAGATACTGTGCAAAATCCTCAGCCTGCCCTTGCAAGGGGTCCTCCTGCGCTCCCTGATGTAGGAGGGAGCAAGTCACCCTAAACAAGGCGATTATCTGCCGATGCAATAAGAGCGGAAAAGTAATTACACTTTGCCGCTTTTATCGCCACTAAATAAGTCTTAATATGAGACCTAATTAATGTTCGGTTGGATTCGGAGTGACTAGCCCTCCAACTACTCTCTAGGCGTCTTTTCCGGCGCTTCATCTCCCTCAGCTCCTCGGAGAACCAAGGAGCCGGGCAGGCTCGGCGTTGAGTCAGAGGCCGCAAAGGCATGACTCGGTCCAAAGCACCAGCGGCCGCCCTATCCCAGGCGGCCACCAGGTCTTCAGTCGAGTCGTGAGCCAGAGTTTCAGGAACTGGCCCAAGCTCCCTCTGGAACCTATCAGGGTCCATCAGGCGCCTGGGGCGGAACCACCTGGTCGGTTCCGCCTCCCTGTGGTGGGGTGCAGCGGTCAAAAAGTCCAGCCTCAGGAGAGAATGGTCTGTCCATGACAGAGGTTCGATAACTATATCCCCTATATCCAGACCACTCAGCCACTGACCAGAGACAAAAACCAAGTCCAGAGTGTGTCCTCCCACATGAGTAGGGCCAAGAATTAATTGTGTCAGGTCCATGGCTGTCATGGAAGCCATAAACTCCCGAGCCATCCCAGACGCCTCACCGACAGACGGCAGGTTGAAATCCCCCATGACCAAAAGTCTGGGGGTATCAACCGCCACCCCGGCAATAACGTTGAGAAGCTCGGGCAGGGCTGCTGTCACATGGCAGGGAGCCAGGTACGTGATCAGCAAGCCCACCTGCATCCCATGGCCCCACTTCACTAGGAGAGACTCACATCCGGCTATCTGAGGTACAGTGGCCTCCCTCGGATCGAGACTTTCCTTTATAATGACTGCCACCCCCCCACCCCTGCCCTGGGCCCTTGGCTGATGGAATGCATGGAAACCTGGCGGGCACATCTCTACGAGGGGAACCCCCCCCTCTTGGCCCAACCAGGTTTCAGTAATACCCGCCAGGTCCGCACCCCCCTCTTGAAATAGCTTGCAAATGAGGGGGGCCTTATTAACCACAGACCTGGCGTTGCACAACATCAGCCTAAGGCCTGGGCTCTGCAACTCTGGACAGCCCGGGGAACGAGAAGAGTCATGGGGGCCAATTCAAAAGATTTATATAACCATCTAGCAATCTCTGGATGACTCACAATAACAACAGCAATAGTAATAAAAACATTATCAGACGTGAAACGAAAAAGCTGATAGCTGAACCCACACTCTCCATTATATCCAATTATACGGTCCCCAGGCTCCAACCTCACCCTGTCTAACCCTTAGAGGAAGAATGGGCCATTCTTCTCTTCTTATCTCCCAACTGCTCCCTATGTTACCTTTCGCTACTGGAACAGTTTTTCCCATCCTCCAGAGAAGTCTGATATGTAGCAGGTGGAGGCGGGGGGGGGGGGGGCAGGCTGCAGGAGAAAGAAATTTCTTCTTCTTGTTTCTGCTAATAGAAACACTCTTGACTTAGAATGATTATCCAGTAATGGTCAAATATTATTTATATCAAATAAATACAGCTAGTCCTTGATTTTTGACTGCAATTGACCCGCCCAAATTTACGTTGCTTAAGTGAGGCAGTTGTTAAGTGAATTTTGCCCATTTTATGAGCTTTCTTGCCAAAGTTGTTATGTGAATCACTGCAGTTCTTAAGTTAATAACACAGTTGTTAAGTGAATCTGGCTTCCCCACTGACTTTGCTTGTGAGAAGATCACAAAACGTGATTACATGACCCTAGGACACTGCAACTGTCATAAATATGAGTCAGTTGCCAAGCGTCTGAAATTTGATCACAGGACTATGGGGATGATGCAATGGTTGTAAGTGTAAAAAACAGTCATAAATCACTTTTTCAGTGCTGCTGTAATTTGGAACAGTCACTAACCAAACTGTTGTAAGTTGAGGACTACCTGTATAAAATAACTATAAATGCAGTTAACATACATTAGTAAATGGGAACTTTACAGCATCCTGGATTTGGGTTAATATATCAGCCTTACCAGATAGACTAAACAGAAAACTCAACCAGATCAACTAATTCTACTTTATTGTTAGACTACATTAACAGTCTAACCGTGTCACCTCACGGTTAGATTATTGTAACACGCTCTACATGGGGCTACCCTTGAAAAGTGTTCGGAGACTACAGTTGGTCCAGAACGCAGCCACACGAGCTGTCGTGGGTGCACCTAGGTACACCCACATTACACCAATTCTCCACGAGCTGCACTGGCTCCCTATTGGTCTCCAGACACAATTTAAGGTGTTGGTTATTACCTTTAAAGCTGTACATGGCTCAGGGCCAGGTTATCTTCAAGACCGCCTTCTGCCGCATAGCTCCCAGCGGCCGGTAAGATCCCACAGAGTTGGTCTCCTCCGGGTCCCGTCAGCTAAACAATGCCAACTGGCGGGCCCACGGGGGAGGGGATTCCCTGTGGCTGCCCCAGCTCTCTGGAACCAGTTACCTCCTGAGGTCCAGATCATCCCCACCCTATTGGCCTTCCGAAAAGCAGTGAAGACCTGGCTTTTCCGGCAGGCCTGGGGCTGTTGATCTTGCTCTTGTGATCTGGCGAGATCCGGCCATGAATGGCCTGAATGTGTTTTTAATGTTTTTAATGTTTTTAATTTTTAAATGTTTTTTATAATGATTTTTTAAAATGTATTGTGAGCAGCCCTGAGTCTTTGGAGAGGGGCGGCATATAAATTAAATAAATTAAATTAAATTAAATTAAATTAAATTAAATTAAATTAAATTAAATTA